>JAOPTO010002424.1:0-19757 GCA_033822845.1 Tetrapedia diversipes
TTCTTTTTACACATTTATCCTGGAAAAAGTTGTTTTTTGGCAATTTTTTTGCAATGTTAGAATATGCTATAGTTTGTAAACAAGACAACATTCTTTTTTGCGTTCAATTTGTATTGATTTATGTATATTTATAAAATTAAATAAATACTATTATAAAATAGTATAGTAACGTGCAGCTAGTTTGAACTTGATTCTTCTGATAAACATGAATGGCAAAGTATAGTATTAAATGAATGTTTTCTGCAAACATGGTTTTTGCAATTGTAACAAATTTGCATTGATTTTAATAAACTATTATATTTTATGCGTCTGCTTTTAGCCTCCAGTATACACTCATAACATCTTCCCTTTTTTGTCGGTTTTGTATCTTTTGGTATTTTAGTTCGTAGTGTCTTTCCAGTTAAAGTTCCCAATTAGTTACATAGTTTCATTCTTCGTTCTGTAATTTTTATTCTTTGGAGAAAAGAAGAGCGTGAGGGTCCACTTCGCATGATCGCCACCGCGCCGTGGCGTACCGTCATCACGTCGCATAGTCAGTTATATTTCTCTTATACTTACTAATTTTTTACACATAGCAACGGGAACGTTTTAATATCAAACTTAAATGTGTATACAACAATAAATAATTTTAAGAGAATTTTTTATGAAAGGGAAATGATTCTAATTTAAGGTTTTTCAATTTGTGGGTTCGAGGACCCCCCCTTAGGAGTTCTAGGGTTAACACATTGCGTACGGGCCCGCACATTTTTGGGCACCCTAGAAACACTTTATGCGATGCATATATTCACTTTTTTAATTCGCATTTGGTAGCAGATATTCACACAAAGTATTCTGAAATATTACTATATATTTTTCATACTACTTTTATATTTTTTACTTATTATTTATTTTACAAGTTTGAATAATCTTAAAATAAAACTGAAAATATACATGATATTTAAAAAGCTGTTTCCTTACCAGTTAAAACGCGAATTTTGAAGTAATAAAATGCTGTTCAACAGTAAAACACTTTATAAGGTATCATGCACAGAGCCACAGAGCTACCAATTTAATGGTTATACTGACTGACTGATTTTTACGCGCTCAGAATGTTGACATTCATTTTGTTTCACTAACCATTTGTTAAGGGAATACGAAAGATTTCGTTACCTTGGTAACATAACAAAAATGTTTATTTTTAATTCCATAAATCGTCGATTGAGCCGAAGAAACCTGAAAACGAGATATCTCGTCTCCCGTACGCAATGTGTTAATATTAGGTCGAGTCATAAGTAACTTCTGTTTTTTTTCAGACGTTTATTTTGCTCTCATTAAATAACGAAATTATATTAATTTATTACGTATTCACCACTATTATATATAACCTTCTCCCATCTTCCTGGCAGTTTATCAATTCCTTCCTTGTAAAATGTGATTGGTTTGGACTGGAAGAAATTTTTGACAGCCTGCCTGACTTGCTCTTCAGAATTGAAGGTTCTTCCATTCAAAAAGTTTTATAAAGAACAGAAAATATGGTGGTCTGTTGGGGCAAGATCCGGGGAGTAAGGTGGATGTGATAAAACAGACCATCCAAGCTGAAGAATTTTTTCTTGAGTCACCCTTGCTGTATGTGGTCGCGCATTGTCGTGTAAAAGAATGACGTTTTTGCGATTGACGAGTGCAGGACGCTTTTCATGGAGTTTCTCTTGCACTCTTTGCAACTATTGAACCTATTTATCTACAGTAATCGTTAAATTTGGCTTCAACAACTCGTGGTGAATTATTCCTTGACAATCCCACCATACGCACAATAAAATCTTTTGCCATGGATATTTGCTTTCGGATCTGATAGGGGTGGTTGATCCTTATTAAGCCACTGTCTTTTGTGGACTGTATCCTCATAGGTAACCCATTTTTCATCGCCTGTTACAATCCTGTTTAAAAAAGGCTTAATTTTTACCCGTGAGAGCAGACTTGTGGCGATTAACATGCGATCTTCTTTATTCTGTTCACTGAGATTGTGAGTTACCCATACTCCTAACTTGCTGACTTTCCCTAATTTCTCCAGGTGACGGTTAACAGTTGATTGTGATGTATTCAACCTTTCTGCTATACCTCTTATTGATTGACGTGGATTTTGCTCCAATATTGCTTTTAAAAGGTTGTCGTCAAAGTCGGAAGGACGTCCCGCCCTCGGTTCGCCTTTTAAGGTCGTATCTCCAGAACGGAATTTTATAAACCAATTTCTAACTGCCAGATCAGTTATTAGTTCTTCACCATATACAATGCATATTTGTTCAGCTGTCGCCTTAACACTATTGCCTTGTTTATATGTACTTTTTAACTCTCCGTTTCAGAGATTAAAGAAACAGTTTAACGCAACGTGTATCACACAAAACAGTTCATAAAAGACTAACTAAAGCCTCGTCTATATAGTGAAAACAAAAATTTCTTGTCATGGTTACTCATAGCGGATAGATACGAACAATAGATTCTGTTTAGCTGCATCGGAAGTTGCTTATGACTCGACCTAATATGTACATACAATTTGGGATACCCTAATGAAGGCTGGACGTTGACTGTCGCCTTTGAATCGCGGTGCTTCTTTGTTTATTACACCCGATACTTTAGGGTCGTCTCGATCACACACGCACTCTTCTCCTTCCACACACACACATTCTTAACGCACGCACTTGACCCACTACATGTATGTTAGAAATTTAACGCTGAAGAAAAAGAAAGGTTTGTCTCGTCCTGATCACTGTTCTGGGCTAAGTGCCGTGGAGTTCATCACAGTCCTCTTTCCAGAAGGCTGCACAGCCTTCCCCACTCCGTGGCCAGATCCTACAGGACAAAGGTCCTTTCTTTCTGGCGACGCAATGTCGGGTTGCTCGCAATGTTTAGGCTTTCCGACGACTAATATAAACAATACATTCCTTGGCGCCCGATGGCTGCACGCCTTCGAGGCACCAGCCGTCAATTGGCGCTTTGGGGTTGCATTCATACTTTGTAACATGTTCTCTCGCCAGGCACACTAGATACCCAGTCATAAATCGGTCACTAGCCTAAATTACGGTCTAAGCCCTTTTCAGCGACCACCCAAAATGCGCTGTCGCTAACATGTAGTTTTTTAAGTGTTTTCGTTGGCATATTTACTGTGCACTGCTGAGAAGATGGCAAGTAAGACAGTAGAGTAGCATGAGGGGAATTTTGATCGCTCCGTCTGATCTAACCTCTCCGATGCTGTTAGTGCACTCCCAGCTGTACGTTTTGAGGCCCCTCAGGGGCTGCGGTTGACCTGTGGTCGGCCCCAATATGGGCTTGACGAACCCGAGGTGCCTGAAGCGTTGGCGTACCCAGGCCATGGAGGGCAGGCTCCTATTGGGTAGCGGGTTTCTTCGGAAACTCAGCCTGGAGTATGACCGGTATGACTTTAAACACCGGTACCACGGGAGGCTGACTTGTCAGCCCAAGGATCAGTATCCCCCTTAGTCAGCCAATTAGTGTTGGCCTCGTGGTGGCAGATGGTATTAGCCCATATCGCAGGGTTATGCCGCGTCCACACTGCTGTTCGCGAGCTGTGCTCGCCAGCAGTGTGGACACTTTTGCGAACAGTGAACAGTGTTCGCTCGGGAAGCGGTACGTCAAAGAAACTGTTCGCGAGCTCGAAGCGTATCTGGACGCGTTTGTAACACAGTATGTGGCAAAAGCTAATTGCGAACTGCCCATGAATTCAGAGCGAACAAGCTTGTAACTGTTCGCGAGCTCCAGTCTGGATATGCTGCGTTTTCTGTTGGCGAACAGCACGCGAACCGCACGCGAGCAATTCGTGTGCTGCTCGCGAGCTGCTCGCGAACTGTTCTCTTCTATGTGGACGCGGCATTAGAGGTGCTCGAACACCTCGGTGGGTGAGCTGCGTCATCCCAACTCGGGCGTCAGCCTGCAGAGCTGGAAGGGTTTAAGAAAGGCCCGCCCTCACCAGGGGTTCCTTGTCAGCCTTGCTTTTTCGGATGACATGGTAGCAGTCGCGCAGTGTCACGTGGCTTGCGCGCTGGTTGAGCGTATCTCAACCCCGCGCCCATGGGGGCCGTGTGGATAAGGTCTTTGACCAGGTGCCGCACGTTAAATCACTACGACATTCTGTACGCTTTGAGGGAGGGGATGCAATGACCATTGCTTTTAAAGCAAAAAAGTTCTTCGATTCGCTACACATGGATAGCGTTATTTCACTTATACGGGAGTTCTTAGCTCCACCTCTGTATCTGTTAGAGAAGGAGGTTCTATGAAGGTTTAGTCAATAAGATTGTAGAAGTCTTTATTGTGTGTTATGAATGAATGAGTGAATGGTAGATTCACTGTGATAGATTGACTGCGATAGATCGACAGTATAACTGTGATGTCGCGCCTAGGAAGATCCTGTATTTATATTCCCTGGACGCGTTGAGAGGGGAAAATGTGAAGACATGGAAAGGACTCTGCAAGTGTGTTTTGGATTCTAATGAGGCTGCAATCAAATGCCCGTGGTAACGAAGGTCGCCAGGCCATTTGGGCCGACGTTCAAGCCTCATAGAACACCCGCAGGGGTTCCATGTCTGTATCGTCAGATCAGCGATGCTTGTTGGCTCGAATCCTCGATTAGGACGATTCGTGCTGTTTTGTTCTCCGGTCGGAGTCCTGGAGTTTTTCACTGTCGCTACTCTGGTATGGCGTCCCGTCGCTTGTACTGTCGGTTGAACTCTGGTCTCCCAATTTCCAGAGTTCACGCAAGGCCCTTCCTCTCCCTTCTCCAAGTTGTGCTCTATTTCCTCGGGAGTAGGAAGGACCCTGTACGGATTGGTGACATTGGTCGCCGGGTGGTGGTCCGCTGCCTTGGTCCGAAGCTAAGGACAGTTCTCTAATGGTGGGAGGACCGACCCTTTCTTGGGCCGCAGGTAACGTACCTGCGGCAGCGATGCGTCTGGCGCGCACGTGCCGGTCGGTACTCCCTGACCATGTCTTCCTGACCCAAAACGTGCCAAAGTTATAAACCGCTAAACAGCAGCTGGGGTCAGGATGGTCCTCAAATTAAGTAAATTACAATTACTTAAATCCTTAGCTTCGAACTTCTCGACCCTCCATAAACGACGGCCGTTGGGCCTTGCAGCGGCCCCGACAATGTCACTACAAGATCCTTATTCCTTTTGCTCGCCATCTCGTCAATCAGCATCGTACAACACATACGTGTTCAAGTTTACGATGAGTCAGTAGGTGCCAGTTCAGCTATTACTTTGAAATATTGGCATTTATCCGAAGTGCTATATGCTCGGGAGACAAATGGTCTATGTTTTGGCACAACATAACGTCGTTTAAGCTATTACAATACACTGGTTCATGACAGCATCTGAACATTAGTATAATGTTCTCTTCTGATTTACATTTGGGACAAATGTATATCGAACAAATACAATAATATACAGCGTGTAGACACAAAGACAACCAATTTTCGTTTTAGTATACGTATTTATGTACTTACACGTTTTTAAGAATAGTGAAAAGGAACATTGTATACAATTCAGTTTAAAGATTAAAATAATGAATCTTTTAAATATTGTAATATTTTGTTGGACAGTCTGCTTTTACAATACATGCTCTAAGCATTTTGAAATTTTAAATATTATCTAGACATATAAAAAGACACGTCCTGACTGATTGATTGATTGATTCATCATCGCAGAGCCTAAACTACTGAAGCTAGAAACATGACACTTTGGACAATGGGTTCCTTTTATGACGTAGGTATCCACTAAGGAGGGATTTTTTGATATTCCGCCCCTAAGAGGTCCGAAGCAAGTTTGAAGTAAGCACTATAAAAATTAGTAATTAGTAGTGTTTAAGGGTAACACCACTGTAACGACCTAAAATAAAGCGTTTTTTTGACAATTTTTTTAGGGCGGAAGGAAAGGTGACAGAGAAATAATACTTGGGATAACTGTTGAGCATATATTTGAGTATATTACAAAAAATTTTCATAGGAAAATATTACTAAATGGCGACACTGTAGCAATTCTCCCGAGGCATGATGAAGCTGAGGAGCTCTGCGGCACGCAGCATAACTGGTGCCAATTTGAACTTGGAAAGAAGAAAAAAAATCCACTCAATCTACATGAGTGTAGCTAGTGAATCACGTAGGGGATTTTGGAAATATTGATTTTTGTGTAATTGGCGAGCATTTTACTGAAATTGTTCAATTTTTACCCAAAAAAGGACAGTTATTTGTTAATAACAATTGTTTAAATTAACTTATCAAAAATCCCCTACGTGATGCACTGCGAAATGTTATTTTAAAGTTGTGATTAAATTTTCAAATCGAAAGACAGAAAATTGTTTGAGTTCTGCTGTGTGCCGTTTTGAAGAATCCTGTTTCGAGAAAAACGCGTTTAAAGTTTTGAAACATGTTATAGACATGAACGAATGAAAAATTCTACTCTTAGAAAATTTTTACCATTAATCTACCATCCCAGGACCATGAAGTTGCCCTTTAAAGTTCAAATTCTCTTTCTCATTTTGTTTCCTGGCCGATTTTAAGTTGGAACGTGCCTCTTTCGTTGCATCTGATAGGGACTGCTCAGCGTGTTTTAGGCTGTTAGCATCGGATTCCATGCAAAAATTATATGATTGGTTACCAATATCTATCTCCAAAATACTCGTAATCTGCAGGATATCGGTGAGACCATCATTGAAAATACACAGTGGTGTTACCCCTTAAATTTCTGGTGAAAATTAAAATTAAGGGTTTTCAAAATTGGTGAGTTTACCTGTATGTCATACGGTAGATGTAAGTTCGTATGCAAAATAGTTAAAATTAAAATCGAAGTACTTCCGCAAAGCCGCGGGCAACAGTTAGTTTGTTTATAATCGATGGTGCTTTTTATTCATTTTATTTTTTATGAATTCTATGGTCAAGTTCATCTCTTGTTGGCGAACATATATGTGCAGAAATTTATAAATATAGTTTGTTATATTAAATTTGTAATATGTTCACAGATTTTCTCAGAATTAAAATGCATTTTCATTCAATTTACTCAATAAGATCGATCAAAAATGCGTTACACATGCATGCCCACCTACAAGAAATGTACTTGACCATAACATTTGTAAGAAATAAATAAATACCCAAGAAAAATGGTAAAATCGTTCAAAAGAAGATGGAGATCAGTTTTGATGATAAAAAAATAATACAATTTAAAAGGTTAAAATTCTTAAAATATGTTATTAAAAAAACATACCATCCAGGTGAAGTTTTTCAAGAGATTTATTATTTTAATCTTTTAACTGAACTTTATAACATGTTCAAACACTTGCGTTACTTCAAAATTCGCTCTTTTTTGCTATTTTTCTTCTTAACACTAGGTTTACGGCCGTTTCTTATATACCTATCTCTACGAGTTCCCGTCAAATTGACGGGTAAACGAAAATACGTATTTTCTTTAAAAATTCGATTTATTCAAATTAAATTTAAATTGAACAACATTAGGTTTTACGTTTAAGTAAATTATTAATAAGTAAAAAGTTTTTTCTTCAAAATTATCACGGAAATTGTAACAATAATACTAACGGTATAGGGTAATCATATTTATTGAGTACATTTTTTACAAATATACTGAATTTCGTTTGTGCATTTTCCGCATACGATGTTTTTGCAATATACAGGGTGTTCGGACAGCCCTGGGCTTAAATTGAAAGAGTAACTCCCTGAGACATTCTAAGACGAAAATCAAGGGTAACGATTTTGCGTTTGAGGCTTTGTTTACGAGTTATAACTAGTTAAAGATATCGTTTAATCCGGACTGTTCGACTC
This sequence comes from Tetrapedia diversipes, assembly GCA_033822845.1. Lineage (NCBI taxonomy): Eukaryota > Metazoa > Arthropoda > Insecta > Hymenoptera > Apidae > Tetrapedia > Tetrapedia diversipes. The sequence continues at coordinate 7,817 of JAOPTO010002424.1, forward strand.
TTGAGCATCACTGTGGACTCAGCGACGTTACCGACCGAGTTGCCTCGGTTACCCGCTCTCAAGCGTCGAAAGGTCCGGATTAAACGATATCTTTAACTAGTTATAACTCGTAAACAAAGCCTCAAACACAAAATCGTTACTCTTGATTTTCGTCTTAGAATGTCTCAGGGAGTTACTTTTTCAATTTAAGCCCAGGGCTGTCCGAACACCCTGTATACACAGAGAACATTAGATTAGAACAGTCGAAACGGAAAGAGATGCATACGATACATACAGTTCAAACATTCGGAACTTCATTCAAAATTTCACACCGTCACAGAAACAGTCATTCGAGGACGCGACACCGTAAATTTTGTCACATGCATTGTGATCGTTTCGAGGGGAGCATCAGCCATTTCTATAAATATATCTTACATACCGACGCATTCAAAGACAGTTAAAGAGCAGAATCAGAAGACTCAACATCAATAAATTTACCATTTAAAAATAAATATCGGGGTCATGGTGAGGCTTTTAAAATAACAAGATTTACGAGCTACTTTGGGAAAACGCAACGGGCAATGGAAAAGATGAAAGGACAAGAAGAATAGGACAGCGAATCTTCAAGAATCATACAAAACATTAATTACTTTTTTTTATAATTTTGCACGGAATTTTGAATTATTTAATGATAACAATGATTTTGCAGTAACATTCGACAGGGTAGATTGCTAAGATTCTCCGAAAATAATTTGAAATTTTGATTACTATCAAAATTACTACTTTAATAATTCAATTCCCTCGCTATATCTTTGTACTCGGTGTCGGTTGAAATTTGTTTGGCAATTTTTAATTTTAAGAAATACAACTAATATTTGTACATTATTAATTATAACACAGAGATTTATGCATATATTTTGCAACTGATTACTTAAAAAATTTCCATTGATACCAAAATTCATCCTTGCATTTATAGCGGCAGGCTGCGGATTTTTATGAATTTGTGTGAAATTAAACCTTAGCGAACGCCATATTCGTGATATTATAAATATTCTTTATTTACCCTTATGGAAATTTGAATTTGCATAAAGTCCCCAGATGATGAGCAGAATAGTATGAGTAGTTTAAAATTATTTACTGGATGCAATATTATTGTAGAAAAAAGTCTTAAGATTATTATTATTGTTATTATTATTAATGTGATCGATAACCAAAGTATACAGTACACAGTAATTCCTAACTTATAAATACCGACAGTGCAACTACAGGGTGGCCAAGATAAAAGAGGCCCGGAGTCATACTATACGTCAGTGGTTCCCAAACTTTGTTGGTCCATGGACCCCTTTTTATAGTCAAAAGTTGTCCATGGACCCCCAAGTGAAAAATACTATAAAGCATAGGACAAAAATTAAAAAAAAAAATTGTTGAAGAAGTATTTATTGAAATTATAACTTTTGTTTAAAATTAAATAGAAAAAATTAATGACTTAGATGAACGTGATGAGATTTTATCAGTATATTTATGTCTGGCTCGATGTTTGTTAGTAGCAACCGCAAATCCCCACGAGCACTAATTTCTAGCCGGTTTCTTTTTTTTTTGTGATGAGATTCATAACGGCATTGAATCCACGTTTTACCAAATAGGAAGACGGGAAAGTAGTCAACAACTTCTGTACAGTAGCCCATAGCGCAGGATAAAAAATTGGGATTTGTTTTTGTATGTTTTTCATTCAACACTAATCCTTTCCTCCTTCGAGAAAATCTTTATAGGCCTTTTCCTCTTCCACAATCACATTTTCCACAACGAGTTCATCCAAACATTGTCGACACGTCGGTGGATTGTTTGGCTCCAACGGTTTTTTTCTATGAACCTTGCTTTCGTCTAGTCCAGTGTTTCCCAACGTGGGGCTCACACCCCAATTCGAAAATGGACTCGACACGACTTTAACCCTTAAATCTGTATTAAAATTATTCGGAATTTGAATTTCAGTTTTTCATTATATGTTTTGAAATTTTACTTACTGTGTTTTGTTAACAATTTCATAGTGATTTCTTCCTAGAACTTATCACTTATGTTTCCTAAGTGAACAAATCAATTTTTTAATGTTAAAAATCATGTATGTTACATAGGGAGGGCATAAAAACTTTAGAAAGGTTAAGGTGGGGTATGGCACAAAAAAGGTTGAGAAACACTGGTCTAGTCACTCTCGCCTTCATTTCTCCGGTCGCGATCATTAATGCTACAATACCTCATTATTATTATATACCTTTTTATATTATATTTTAGCGAGGTGGTGGATATCGACATCGAGGACAACGGGGATGGCACGGTGAACATTTATTACACTGTAGCCGATGCTGGTGACTACACTCTCAGTATTAAGTTTGGTGGCCAACCGGTTCCGGATGGGTTTTACACGTTTACGGTAAGTCACAACGCACAGAAGTCGATTTTTCTGAAAAGTGGGACAAAAGTGGAAAGAAAAGAAACGTTACTTAATAAGTTATCGTTAAATTTGATTTATTAGAACCTGCTACGTTTATTTTGATTTGCAATCGAAAACATTTAAATAACAGAGAATAAATTTTCTCCTTTACAAACACAAACACGTTCTATATCGTTTAAAGAACTGAAAATGTTGCTTCAAATTATTCAATTAGTGGAGGAATTTATTTAAATAACAGCTGCAGCTTCTAGTATACGACTTGGAGATTGTCAAGATTTCTCATGCACATCAAAATGTAGCTCCCTCTATTTTTTCTGTGGAAATTCTAAAAAATAATATTACTATTTTCAAGTAACGTTTTGTACCATTCCATAATTGTCATGAATTGTTCGAGTCATTTTGAAGTGTCGCTAGCTTTCAAATTTATGACCTACAGATAATAGATCTGCTAATTTAAAATTCTACAGTTACAGTAACGAGTGTCATATTATTTACCATAAGAAAGAATTTGTTTGTTTTAATTCCTGCTTGATGTCACACAGTGCCTCCCCCCATAGTCAAATATCGGAAAATCATTTTTGTACTCTGAGTTCTTTCACTAATTAGTCATGCTTAAGAATAATAGGTGGTGTTGTAGAACAATACTAGAAAACAATAAAATAAAAATCTTCGCGAGTACGTACAGCAGTGGACAAAAGTTTAAGACGAGAGGATAATGTAGAACAGGGACAGCAAACTTTTTTTCCGCCAAAAACCACAAAGTCCCCACCACCAGGGAGTCAAACTGTATCCTACTCCTATGCCGTTATGTAAATAACAGTATTATTCTTATATCAACGCATTCTTATTTAACACAGTGAATACCACGGGGGTCACCGGTGACTCGCACGCCCAGATTTGTAGAAATACATCATTTGGACAAATGTCAATATTTATCAATTTTTCGAATACACTCAAAGATGCAAAATAAAAGCTATAAAAACACAATTGCGAAAACAAACATTGAAATATGCCGCAAAAGACTGTACACAAAGAATGATTAGACGTGACTAAACAAGAACTGAAAAATGAAATCCTGTAAAATTTTAGCTGAAACTAGAGAATTCAATTTTATTTGACACGAAATGTAAAGTTAACGGTTATCGACACACACAAATGTCTGCATTGCGTTAAGTTCAACGAAAAGCACAAATATGCACACGGTAGGTAATGTGTTAATACATATTTGTGCTACATGGATACAATAGGCATCGAAGTAACACGAGTGTACAAATATACTTTTTACACCGACTGCGCTTACAAATACCTTCCTGAGACGGTGGATAGATGTCGCCAATCCCCACCTTCAATTTGTTCGCTATTAGGGCATTAAAGTGAAAAGAAAGATAGCAGAAAGACGTTCGGAACACCTTTATTCCTAAACTTGTTGTATTTTGCCTGAGATATGCAACGCTTTTTCAGCCACAGTGCACATAAAGCAGAATACAGACGGTGTTTATTTATTCTATCTTTAGAATATTTAGGAATTCACTTCGCCCCCAGTGTATCTTCGTTTCATCGTTCCGTTGGTTGAATTCGTATAGTGAAAGTGTGCTGAAGTCTGTAACGACTTGAACGCGAGTCTAGAATGGCTTTGAAAATAAACAAGTCTACAGTTACAAGCGTGAGATCGGTGTACAGTGGCTCCAAAAAGTGTTCATGCACTGTTATTACAAATCAATTTGTTTAACCCTAAAATTCTGATTTTAACGAAAACTTTTAATAAAACTTTGCGAGTGTATAGAGCGTAATAGTATATGTATGGATTAATTTTTTTTTTTTAATCGAAACATCACTCAGGTGAAGTCAACGTTAAAAGTTTTAATGATCTTTCTCGCGTTTTAAACATAATTTTGTAACGGTGCGTGATAAAGAAAAAGCTTTCAGATAAAAACTGTTTAATTTTTAATACTCTATTACCCTATCGTAAAAAAACATCTGCGGGAAACTTGTATTCAAGATATGAAGAATCGGTAAACAGATTTTCTGTCGATAAGACGGATTCCTCCATGTGTGATTTATTATTCCTTCATTGAAATTAGAATTTCACGATTAAATGAATTTCCTTGTAATATACTATACGAATACTTTTTGCAGCCACTGTACACACATACAATCAGCTCTACACACATGAAATTATGCAATCGCTGAAGTTTTCATTCGTTACATCTCAAAAACTATTAAATCTTTTAGTTTTTTTTTCAAATAACCTTTTTTAAGGAATCGTTAGACAAAAATTTTAATAAAATTGATACTAGAGATCAGTTATTAATTAACGTTGCAAAAACCATCTGTTTTATCTTATGTAAGGATGAATGGAAATTTGCAACAATAAATGGCTTGATTAAATGAGCTTTTATAATGTTCCATTTTATTGGAAATTAAAATACGAAATAAAAAATGCGAAAAGCGACAATTATTTTATTCTTGAGGTAAAATAAAATATTCTCAAATAATTTTTTTATTCTGAGCAACTTTTTCGAATGAAATATGAAATAATGAATGGAATATTGTATTTTTGGCCAAGGCTGAAATTATCCAAATATCCGGATAATGACGTCATTTCTGAGAACAAATCCGGATATCCGAATGTCATTTGGGTTTGCATAATAACTCTGAACACAGATACGTGTGAGTAAATAAAAATTTCCTGTATTCGAAAATACACAGTTTCTTTTACAATTTTATTGTTTTAAGAATCTTAATAACATTAACAAAATTAGATGTTAACAAGAAACAAGAATCTAAATTTTTCTTCTAAACATGAACTCCAATTTTATTGTTTAATAACTTAAAATATAATGACATAATCATAATCATAATAAAGTAGGAAAGGCCGTAGCTTTGCACATTTTGTATATTTCTATCTGGATTACAAATATTCGAATAAAATAAAAAAATCCAGATCATATTCCCAGCCTTACTTTTGACACAGTTTACATAACAAATTGTGAGATTGGTTGATCCTATTGATCATTTTCTCGACAAAACTTTCAGTTAAATAGAATTACCTACATATATCTATTGTATAATAATTATTTTTTGAATATTTTATTTAAGCAACGTCTAACAAGGGAAGTTTGCGAACCCGGAAATTCAAAAAAATATGAAACTTGGTGTCCAGGTAGAGTAAATCATCCATAATACATACCTATTTTTTGTTCGTGCCCAATGTCATTTTCAAGGGGTGATTTCACCCCTTAAAGAAAATGTAAAATTATCTTTGTCCTGGAATATCTCGAGAACGGTGAGAGATATTGAAAAAGAGTTTAAACAAAAGTTGAATGCTATTTTTATGTTTACAAGAATGTATAAAAAGATTTTTCGAAAAATCGATATTTTTTGAAATTTAAGGTCTGGTGGAGGGGGTAACTCAAAAAATATCGATTTTTCGAAAAATCTTTTTATACATTCTTGTAAACATAAAAATAGCATTCAACTTTTGTTTAAACTCTTTTTTAATATCTCTCACCGTTCTCGAGATATTCCAGGACAAAGATAATTTTACATTTTCTTTAAGGGGTGAAATCACCCCTTGAAAATGATATTGGGCACGAACAAAAAATAGGTATGTATTATGGATGATTTACTCTACCTGCACACCAAGTTTCATATTTTTTTGAATTTCTGGGTTCGCAAACTTCCCTTGTAAGTGTGCTTGTATATAAAGAATGACGAGAGAATAAAAATGGAATTAAACTAGAGGTGGATAAAATTTAGAAAACAAAATATTTCAAATATTTTTGGTTTTGATAAAATGTTGTGTTAAATAGAAAACTAGTATTGACAAATAAAACAATTTTATTTTAAATGAAATACAGAGCACGAGGTAAAATACATCACAACTTTGTGCTTTAAATACACAGTGGTGTGTTATTCGCTTGAACACTCATAACTATTTTTTAAATATACTCAAAGAAAGAGAGTTGCTCCTTTTTATTTTCGTTACATTTTTAAAACACCGGAGGATAAAAATTTCATTTTTTCTCAATTTATTCTTCATTTATCTGAACAAACATATTTTTCAATTCAACCGAATAACACTGTGTCTCTGTTTCAAATTATTCTTGATAATGGAAATAAAGCGAGATGAGATCACACACTATTCATTATTTATAGTTTAACTGCTTACGTCTTCATCGTTTGGACGTTGGGAATAAAGCGAGGATAAATTAAAAGAAAGTTCTACTATTTCCAGTATCAAGTAAAATACTGTTTCGAATATAGCTTGCAGCTGAAAGATGGTGACAGATTGTAAAAGAAATATATAATATGAAATATATAAAAAATATATATTATACTTATTTCCATTTTTACCGATTTATGATCTGACAAGGGAAATTTGCGAATCCGGAAATTCAAAAAAATATGAAACTTGGTGTACAGGTAGAGTAAATCATCCATAATACATACCTATTTTTTGTTCGTGCCCAATGTCAATTTCAAGGGGTGATTTCACCCCTTAAAGAAAATGGAGAAAATTTCTGTGATTTGCGTAGTCTCTAATAAATTATATCTTTTGATTTCGTCTTTCCTTAAATCTTTATTATATAACACATGAAAAGTATGAAATTGTTGGGTTTTTTAACGTTTAATAATAATAATAATAATAATAATAATAATAATAATACATTCTATAACTATTCTAAATACAATTTGATTAACTATTCTAAAATTCAATACGTCTGTTCGTATGCGCGGATCAGGGTGAACTGTGGTTGCCGAAACATGTGCGGTACAACCACGCTGTTCAATTGTTTTTTGCATTTCCCCTTCTTTCAATCATACACACACACACTCACACTCACACTCAGTGTTCCATCTCTATCAGAAATTAATAATATTAATAACATCAACAATACTAGTTATAAAATATGTAAAGATACAATAGAACATAAGTGAAATTATAAAAGATATAAAATGTTATATAGAATAATACAGATATATAGATATATAATTTAGTACATGCTGGATATATACGGATACATGCGGTTCATCGACGGGAATAAAAATTTTTGAAGCAATTTCGTTAACCTTTTGACTGCTATGGGCGCATATATGCGCCTAGCAAAAACTATCGCTGTGGCTTATGGGCGCACATTTGCGCCCAGCACAAGTTGTCGATATAGAGTATGGACGCACATGTGCGTTCGGCGACGGCTTTGATCATTTACTGCTGTCTTACTGAATTTCTCAAGAAATTATTTTATCATATCCGTGTAACACTCAGAAACAACATACCTTGGTCTTTTATTTTATTTTAGTGTCTAATATAGTAGAAGAAACGAACAATTATTTCACATATACAGGGTGTTCGGACAGCCCTGGGCTTAAATTGAAAGAGAAACTCCCTGATACATTCTAAGACGAAAATCAAGAGTAACGATTTTGCGTTTGAGGCTTTGTTTACGAGTTATAACTAGTTAAAGATATCGTTTAATCCGGACCGTTCGACGCGAAGCGTTTCGGCTCAGAGTATTCAGCAGTCAAAGGGTTAACCCTTTAGCTACTACGGGCCACTATAGTGGCCTTCCATAAGATGCCACTGTGGTACTACGGGCCACTATAATGGCCCTCCATAAGATGCCACTATATTATATTATATTGCATAATGTTATTTCCTCTCACACTGTAAATTAAAGAGCGCATCCTAAGACGTTATAAATACCCTGGAATACCCTTTATTTATAAATATCCTTTGGAGAAAAATTTTTTCGTTCGAAAACATTCAAGTAACTTGGCTTCTACGCCGCGTCGCGTAGCATACAGTGATGTTGCGGCGCTCCGTTTAGTGGAAGTACAGCGGCAGAGAACCCGCTCGTAGCGAAAGGGTTAAACTAACAAAAAAGGCAACAAATAAAAGTTATAAATAAAAGTTAATCAGTTCTCAGTCGACTATAAATTATAGTTCAAAAGTTCAAAAAATGGCATAGTTGTTTACCTTAATAATTTAATTTAATATGGTAAATTTCCAAATGTTTTATAAACAGAAGAAACTCAGTAACGCTCGGAGAGGACAAATGAGTCTGCACAGTACCTGAAGGGTTAACACCACGGGTTCCTTGCCATGTGTACCACCAGTGGTACACGCAGTTATATTTATTTAATACGCTGAAAACATATATTTTATTACAAATATAATTCTGTAAACTATATTTCTACCGAAAAAATGAAGCATTATACAAGATGCAGTATAGAGCAAAACACATAAGTTTATTTAATTGTATAGGAAAGTTCTATAAAATGATTTTTGTAGAACGGAAGATGAAATTCAGGTGTGGAAAATAAAAGTGAAGCGATTAAAATATTAATAAAAGTATATTTAAAACAATTTAACAAAAACAACTTAAACGACTTTACAACTTAGCAACTTCAACACTCTTTCCACGTTCACATCAAAACTTTTCGTCCAATATTTTCTGCCTTCACCGTCCAATACTTCTGCCCCGCGCTCGCATTTTCCGCGTCATATATTCTTACTAACACTCGTTTCCTTTCATTCTAATTGTCAACCTTTCCCACTCTGCGCATTCGGTCACGACCACCCAGAATTTCTCAGTCGCACTGTTTTCTTAAGTGCTCATCTTTCACGCCTTAGAAACATTCGAGCCCAAACATTCTGCGTTCGCACGACAATCGCCCAACTCAACTACTCTTCCGACTTTTCCAAACTCGAATCCACTCGATCGCATTCCTACAATTGTTATATATACAATAATTAATAATTACATTTAATGGTGCATTTAGTCAAAATATCAAATGGCCTGAACGACAAGTCAGGCAAAAATGGCTTGGCACGGAACGTGTTAAGGGGTAACACCACTGTAACGACCTAAAATAAAGCGTTTTTTTGACAATTTTTTTGGGGCGGAAGAAAAGGTGACAGAGAAATAATACTTGGGATAACTGTTGAGCATATATTTGAGTATATTACAAAAAATTTTCATAGGAAAATATTACAAAATGGCGACACTGTAGCAATTCTCCCGAGGCATGTTGAAGCTGAGGAGCTCTGCGGCACGCAGCATAACTGATGCCAATTTGAACTTGGAAAGAAGAAAAAAAATCCACTTAATCTACATGAGTGTAGCTAGTGAATCACGTAGGGGATTTTAGAAATATTGATTTTTGTGCAATTGGCGAACATTTTACTGAAATTGTTCAATTTTTACCCAAAAAAAGGACAGTTATTTGTTAATAACTATTGTTTAAATTAACTTATCAAAAATCCCCTACGTGATGCACTGCGAAATGTTATTTTAAAGTTGTGATTAAATTTTCAAATCGAAAGATTGAAAATTGTTTGAGTTCTGCTGCGTGCCGTTTTGAAGAATCATGTTTCGAGAAAAACGCGTTTAAAGTTTTGAAACATGTTATAGACATGAACGAATGAAAAATTCTACTCTTAGAAAATTTTTACCATTAATCTACTATCCCAGGACCATAAAGTTGCCCTTTAAAGTTCAAATTCTCTTTCTCATTTTGTTTCCTGGCCGATTTTAAGTTGGAACGTGCCTCTTTTATTGCATCTGATAGGGACTGCTCAGCGTGTTTTAGGCGGTTAGCATCGGATTCCATGCAAAAATTATATGATTGGTTACCAATATCTATCTCCAAAACACTCATAATCTGCAAGATATCGGTGAGACGATCATTGAAAACACACATAGCAATATTTATTGCTATATTCAGAACTGTTTTACCGCTGGAATACGATTTCGGAGCCAAATTCCAAACTGTAGCATTGAAACTTTCGTTGCTATTTTGCATTTAACATCCTAAGCAACGGTTTAATAGTTCTTCGCGGCTCAGTTCCTCATAAATCGGTTTAATTGTTTCAAAAATTTGCTGAGGAAGTGGCGGTTTATGATGGAAGGTATCTAATGAATCCGTCGCTTGCGCTTTTTTCCACTTGCACCAAGAATCTGAGCACTTCTCGTGCAGATGATTCTTATCGGTTGATAATTTATGAAATAAGGTCGCCCAGATTTCATTTTTCAATTTTTCGATATTATTCGGATTACAACGTATGGCTAAACCATAATAAATTGTCAACTGATCAATTAATTTGCCAGTTAATTTGCTTTTGCCACCGAGACTTTTTTTGTTTTGAAATGCTTCTAATTGCACTTAAACAATACACTATCGATATCTATGGAGATATTGAAGAGGTTACGAATTCGAAAAGTGGGGATTTCACAGCGGGCATCAAGTTGGCGTAGGTAGGCCGTTGCGGATCATCCGAGACGCTAGAGGAGGAGCTCGGAATTCCATACAAAACATTTTTTTTTAGGGATTAGACTTTTTGCCTCATATTTTAGAAGGTTCAATGTATTTTTTAAGACAATAAAAAAAAAATTTATTTTTTGAAAATTCTACAGTGGTGTTACCCCTTAAAGCAGTATTCGAATGAAAAAGAAACTTGATACATGCGTATACTGAAACAGTTGTATTAAATAGTCTCGTTGAAATGAACATTTTAGGGTCGAATGAATTTATTTCTAGCTGTTAAAAGGAATGTTAGGATTTGCGTGAGTGGATAAGATACTAAATACACTTTGATTTATATGGTATAAATAGGAATGGAATATTTATTGCAGACACGTGGCTACACCCGTTACACGTACAATGCAAGCCAGAGTTTCGACAATCAACCATTCTTTTCAAATTCGACTCGGCCCATTCATCTTGCAGCCCCCTAACCACGTGACCCAATACATTACAGTGTGCATTGTTTCACATGTATTCTCAACACTAGCATATAGTGTAGGAATACTTTTTGGAACCACTGTATATCACTTGAAACGCAGAAATGTAGCAGAATAATTTTAGAGTGTCACCTCGAAGAACCTTCTGGTTTAACCCTTTTAGTGCTAAACAACGATATATCGTCGTTCATGCATTGGCCTTTTTATTATATGCATCACGAGAAACATGTACCCAAAATAATTGTGTAAAACACTAAAGTGGTTCAAATTCGATACAACACAATTGAAAAAAAAAAACAATTTAGATTCAACTTTTTGTTATACCTTATGTGTACCCTCAGGTATACTCTTATGATTATTTGCGAGGCTCTGTATACCAGGTATGTAAATATGAAACCGGAATTCTTTTGTAGAAAATAAACGTTTATTGTATGGAAATGATACAAAATATTGCCCATCGTTAGTTATACATTTTTCCCATGTCTCAGATAATTTGTGGATTCCTCGCCAAAAAAATTGTTCCTCTTTTGAAGCAAACCAGTCATCTAACCATTTTCGGACGTTTTCATAAGATGTAAAGCGCTGCTTAGCAAGGGCATGCCCCATCGATGCAAATAAGTGAAAATCTGATGGAGCTAAGTCTGGTGAATAAGCCGCATGCGAAAGTATTTCCCAATTAAACGCCTCAGTCGTTTCCTTGACCGGTTTTGCTGTGTGTGATGGTGCATTATCATGAAGCAAAATCACTTTGTGTTGCCTTTTCTAATAT
>JAOPTO010002424.1:19777-57405 GCA_033822845.1 Tetrapedia diversipes
CACAGTGGTCCGAATCGCCCAAAACACGAACTTAATTCAAATTTTCAAGTTCGTTGGAAATCTACGTTGGAAATTTTAACCATAGATTCTTATATCTATGGACCAACTTTTGTCATGCATGAGAGTTACCATAAGTCATTCAGAATTACTTGAGAGAGCTTTGAAAATCAGGAAAAATGCAGGTTTTAGAATCATTACACTTTTCTTCTAAAATTTCATACTTTACCTCGTTATATCTTTATAGAGGTAGGAATTTGGGCAAATCCAAGTAGGTCATTTTGAAGAGTATTCTTTCAGCTATAGGAATATATATAAATTTTTGGAATACACTTATTCTAATCTTTGAAAAATATCGTAAAAGGAATCCCTATGTTTTTCCGCTTTTTTTTCATTTACTGACGATTACAAAGCGGAGGTTACGAGAGGTTACGACGAATTTTGTATGAGAGCATTCGTTGGAACCTACTGAAGATATCTGCAAAGGAATTTATTGCGGAACCTTGCAGACCTAAGAATTATAACAATAAATACATAGTTAAACGCTGAAATCTCTTGATAACCGTTATGCTTCGGGTCGTTATGCTTCGATGTTAAGTGAAAGATGTTTCCTTTTGTATTATAATCGGAATGGTAACTAAAGTACAACTATATTGAATTATTTTGAAATTTGGTTAGCCACCTTAAAATTAATATTTTTGCCGTTAAGTCAGGTTTACGATATTACCGCAATATTTCGGTTTTCAAACACGTTTCAAGCCATTTTCATTTATTTCGCTTACTATTATACTGATTTTGCAAACAATTAACAGTGGATATGAAATCAAAACAGAAGAATTTAAAAAATACTGCTTACGAACTGCAGAAAGATACGTAGTGCAATTGTACAATTGCAATTACATGCCGGTGTTTGCACCTAAAATTTTAACTCACGGATTAAACATTATTAAAAACGCTATCATACTCATTGGAACACTTTCCAAAGAAGCTTGAGAAGCAAACAAATACAAGAAATATTATAGAGAACACCATACTCAAAAAATATCGCGGGTGTAGTCAAACGATCTGTTTCGCCGTTTAATTAAAAATTTGGTATTATTTATATTTTTTTTGCATTTTGAATGCTCCAATGATGATGAGGTTACTGTTATAAATAAATTTTACTTGATACCCTCTGAGGAATAATTATGAGTCACATATGAGGCCAGTATAATCATTTTGAAAAGAATCAAAATACAAATTAGATTTTCTACGTAAAAATGGATATCAAAATCGGATTCTACGACCCAAAAACCTTATAAAACCAGTCCTTTTAGAGTGAATAATGGAAAAATAAAAGCATTATGAATTAAGTTCGTGTTTTGGGCGATTCGGACCACTGTGAATATAGTGGGGGTCAGATTTTGCTCCGTTAATGTGTACATGAAATTGTCGGGAGGTGAGATAGGTCTGTATTATTTTTGTTATTGAGGGGTTTAGTCCTGTCATATGTAGGTTGTAGATTAATGCCGGGTCCCAGACAGAGTCGAAGGCTTTCACTAGGTCAAGTAGGATCATGCAGTATGTCGGTTTACGTTAAGCTCGTGCGTGATTTGTTGCGAAATTCTGACGACTTGATGAACTGTGGAGTGTTTCGGCCTGAAGCCGAATTGTTCTGGAGTAACGATATTGTGTTTGTTTATGTGGTCTTGGAGTACCATTAGGATGGTTTTTTCGAGGATCTTACCTGATATGGAGAGGAGGCTGATTGGCCTGCAGTTGGAGTGATTGCCTTTAGGTTTACCTGGTTTCGGTATCGGAACTATTTTGGCTGTTTCCCATGTGGTTGGGAAGTAGGATAATTTTATACACGCCCGGTAAATATGGTAGAGCTGGAGGGTCAGTTTCGGAGAGGAGTTTTTGAGCATCTGGGCTGATACTCCGTCTGGTCCGCCTGCTTTCTTGCTTCTCAGGTTCTTAATGAGGTCGGCTATGAGTTTGGATATGACGAGTGTGGCTGGGAAGTTAATATTTTGCTGCAGAGCGAGTTTAGTGAAGTTATTATAGAAAAGGTTGATTTTTGCTTCTAGCGGCGTTGAGGCGTCGGCGGCTACTTTGTGGATCTGCGAAAAGGAATCAGCTAGGAGATTAGCTTTTGTGAAGTTGTCAGTAACTATGTTCCCGTTGATTTTCAAGGTTGGCTAACCTGTGAGGAAGGATGTTTACAAGTCTGATTATACGTTTCTTAGGCGCAGTGTGCGCAAGCACCTGAGAGTCAGCCCGAGAGTTAACCGACTCGTGATCTGAATATGGTGGCGAAGAGCAAAATTCAGTTTCAAGGGTCAGAGAGGACAAACGTGATTTATCGGACGCACAGTCGCTATAATTATCATAATCCACAAAACTTACCCTATCCTCTTCGCAGGGTTCAGTATCCTAGCAGTTTTCTCCTTCCGCCTTGCTCTTGTGTGTTTTAACTCTCTGGTTTTTACATACCTTCCCTATGGGGGAGTTATCACTATTTGCAGCGTAGAATCCGCTGCTATTAACCGCTTAAGACATCGGCTCCTCTTGTAACTAGGGTCTGGATGACCCTCCGAGTCACTCAGTATGATTTAGTCTCACGATCTATGAAAAGAAAGAAAAAATTCATAATCCACAGAAGTAGGCACAGTACTTTTTACCTTGATATCGCACGAGCGAATCTAAAGAAACATGGTGATGCAAATGATAGAGAAATATTAGGTGTACACATAAGTTTCTGGCTTTTGCCCATGAGTGGTGCTATTAGACTACTGTAGCGGCTTACACACTCGTATCAATTGTTTTTTTTATAGCTGCGACATCTGGTAACAATAACCAATTAAAATATTAAAACATATCGTGACGGAAACAGGTTTTGTTCCACAGTGAATATGTCGGGTTTTGTTCCAAAAAAACAGCATTCGCGGAAAGCTTTGTTTTTCTGATTTAACTTGGGAAAAAATGCAGCTGAAGTACATCGTCTGTTTGAGCTGGCCTATAGCAAACATGCACTATCGAAAACTACCTGTAAAGATTGGTTTAAACGCTCCAGAAATGACGATTTCGACACTAAGGACAAGGAGCGCTCCGGAAGGCCGAAGACAGTTGGTGATGATGATCTGCAAGCGTTATTAGACAAAGATACCACGCAAAGACAAGAAATACTTGCAGAGGCATTAAATACGACTCTGCAAAGCATTTCTAGACGTTTGCATACCATGGGAAAAATTCAAAAAGAAGGAAAGTGGGTGCCGCCTGAATTGATTGAGAGACACATGGAAAATCGAAAAGTCACTTCCGAAATCTTGCTTTTGCAGTATGTAAGAAAATGTTTCTTGCATCGAATTATTACTGGCGATGAGAAGTGGATACATTTCGAGAATCCCAAACGCAAATGATCGTGACTTTTACCTGGTGAAGCATCAACATCGATGGCACGACCAAATCGCTTCGAAAAGAAGACAATGCTCTGCGTTTGGTGGGACCAGAATGGAATCATGTACTTTAGGATTTTAGCAGATGTGACTGAATACATTGTATCAGAAACGTCTACAACCCGTGTAGTATGCCATTCCCGTAAACAGCTAATAGGGCAATGACCTTTTCTGTGAAGAATTCACATACTTGTGTAGGCGTTCTTTGACGCGGCACGGCAAAGACAGTGTGGTGCCGATAGGACAGTGCGGCACCGAAAGGAAGTGCGGCAACTCCTTGAAGTTGCGTTCGCGGGTTCCTCGAAATGCCGAAAAGAAGGAATCGGCAATTGTTCGAGATCCTGCTTCCTCGATCTCGTGGCGGGTGGAACGGTTAGAGATCAGTCTTGATCAGCCAACGTAGGGGAATGATCGTGGACGGTTTAAAATAAAGTACTTTTATGGTCCTGTGCTGTTATTTAATTATTACCCGACGTACACCCCTACACTTGTAAAATCTTGCATAGAGAATCGTGACGTAGTTGAATTTTTTCGTAAATAATTGTGATTTGTGTGAGTTTTTTCATAAATAACCGCGACATATGTTAATTTTTTCGAAGGGGATTATAATATGCGTGAATGTTTTAATAGAAAATCGTGAAGTGTACGAAGTTTTTCGTAGAGAATCGTGACGTGCGTGAATTTCTTGTCGATATTAGTGTCGTATGTATTTCCTGCAGATTTATATGCAAACTTTTCCGGTGTTATTTTCAATGAATGTGGGAGCTTTCAACGGATATTTACAACGTCTGCATGAATGGATTATGTGTTAGTGCGAATTTGTGCCTTGGTGAAACATTAATCCTCTCTGCTCGAAAATCTCACAGGAATTGTTTTAATATGTCCTTGTGAATTGTGGAGTAGCTAGGTTTAATGATACCATTCTACGATTGTGATTTAAAATGTATCACGGGATCATGTGTGAGTGTCGTGTGCGAACGTGCATTTCTGTAGCTGTTCAGAGGTAAGTCGTATTCCGAACGCAGTTACGACGGAGCATCACTGTGGACTCAGCGACGTTACCTACCGAGTTGCCTCGGTTGCCCGCTCTCAGGCGTCGAACGGTCCGGACTAACCGATTTTTTTAACTAGTTATAATTCGTAAACAAAGCCTCAAACGCAAAATCGTTACTCTTGATTTTCGTCTTAGAATGTCTCAGGGAGTTACTCTTTCAATTTTGGCCCAGGGTCGTCCGAACACTCTGTATAATGGGTTGAAGTATGCAAAATATCCAAGGTAAATTGCACGTTATCATAGCTATGGAGTGAAACGAATTTCTATTTAAATTCTATTTCTTTACTTATTCTAAAATTAGAATTTGTATAAAAATGAACAGTCTGTCGATGAATTTTTCTTAACACAAATGACCCTCAATGCTACGTAAAGGAGAGAGCTATTTTTTATATAATTTCTATATAATTTCTTTCCTCTTCTCACCAATTGTTTTTGTTGGATACGGAACGTGTCTGACCAGATAATGTAAACAAGCCTTTATAATGTCAAATGTGATTGTTTGAACCAGTACCAGACTAAGATGTTTAGAGGCCTTAACCTTTTGCAATCCGCGTCATCTCGGATATATTGGATGGACGTATTCTCGTAAATCTTCCTCAAAATCACTATTTTTTTTTATATGGCTTGGTAACTGTACCATATTTTGATTTGATATCTTGTGCCATTTTAGCAGAAAACTTCACGGGAACATGCATTTCTGAAGAGGTTACGCTGGGATAAGCCGATTTCCCGGAATCGCCAATAAATTCTAATGTTCCCTGAAAGGAGACAACGGAGTGCAAAGGGTTAAGCATCTGAATTTAAAAAAATATTTCATTTTATTTTTTTTACACACACACAATGTGTGTTTAAATATGTACCCATGACTTATTTTATGTATGTTTAAACGTATCTGTATTTAATTACAAGTAGATTAATGCATTTTTGTCTTAATTCATGCAATTTTTAAGATATCGACATTAATTTACAGACCCAGAATGTGGTTCCTTAAATATCAAAGTTTACGTAAATGTAAAATTAGATATAAACGCCATTTTTATGAACAAAATTTATAGAATAAATTCTCTAATATAATATGAAAAATAAAGCAATGTGTTAACATCTTTTGGTAACAGTCGATTTTTTTCGTAAATTAATACCTATATTCTAAAAATTACAGGAATTAGGATAGAAATGTATTAATTTTAGGCGTATTTAAATATATGTGAAATACTTAAGAGATACACATATCCATAATATGATACGTACTGAAGTACACGTATGTATTCAACACATGTAATAAACCACGATCCTTAATACAGACTGTTAAAAAGGATTTGTGAATAAATCAGAAACGATCTTTTAACTAATTATAATAAAATCGTCACTTAATAAAATACACGTGTTACATTTGTATGATGTTCTTAACTGAAGTGAAAAAGGAAGAAGTTGAGTAGAAAAGGCCCATCGGAGGATTACAGCCCCCCGAAGGCATATACATATGTAAGTACAGTTGTCGTGGTGAAGTTTAAATCGGAATCGAAAACAAACGTTTAGCAACATTATTAGTAATGTACGGGAAAGATTAAGAAAGTCAGAGAGTTTCTGCAGTATCCTCATTTCCCTGATGCCTTAAGCACGTATTTATTTTGCTTATTGAATAATCCAGCATTGGTCTGAACTAGGGCTCTTAGTTTCAAACGTGTATTAAAAATGATAATTGTACTTAAATATATTTCGGAAATAGAGTTGCGAGACATAGATACGTAGCACCAAGATATTCTCATAATATAAAAATTGCACTTGCGAAAGAATATCACTTCTTAATTAAGGATACAATTTTAATTGCATATTTGAGCCGTTTATTTTGAAAGTGGCCTAAGTCCATTTATCTTAAAATCGAGATATTTAAGGGTTTGCGTTTCAATGAATTTAAAAATATACGTATAGGACATTAATGAGTCGTACTGCTTAAGTGTATCTAAGGGTGTTAAATTTATAGTTCCTATTAAAATAGTGGCAATTATTAAGTGAATAATATGCGTTTTCTTATCAAGAATGGAGTTAGGCCACTTTCAAAATTAACATCCAGATTCATTATAAAATTTGAAGGTGCCCAAGTCCATTCAACATAATTTAAGATGCTTCAAATTGAAAAAAAACAATCCTGAATTTATTTTACATATCCTTAAAACACTTCAGGAACATAATTTATGCGATTCAATTAACTACATAACGTGCAAAATTACAAACATAAATTTATTACAAAACAATTTACTACTCATCTACATTTTGTGCGTGTAAAAGGAATTTGAAGTAATCATGATGTTCCGGTGGTATATATCGTAATAGGTCCATTATGTCCTTGAATTTTGCTGTTGTAATTTGTCTGATATTTTTATACAGTGGTGTCAATACAATATTTTCGAACTTTTTTGGTCTACCTCGACGTGGTAATAAATTCAGGACTTTAAAATTTTCATTCTTATTCATTGATATCTTATAGAAAATTTTATTCGGTTCATTTCTGACAAAACGCATCCAACATATTTTTAGTCAGTTTATTGATTCTCCATTAGAATTTTTTACTCTTTTAAAAATTGCATCTTCTAATAATTTTGTTGATACAAAATCTTCTTGTCTCATTTCATTTACAATAAAATTATTACCTTTCCGACACTTTTTCATAATCTTGTAATAATCTTGGGGAACGAACAGTAAATTATTTTTTTTTAATGACATTTCTACCACGCCAAAATTTCTATCATTTGGTAAAAACGAATGTCCTGATATTAAAAATTTGTGATCTATGATTTCTACATTATTTTCCAAAGATTGGACAATTTTTAACCACATTAAAGCTATTTTAATGTTTCTATTTTGCCCGGTGCACATGTCACTGTAAGCTATAATGTATCACTTTTAAAATATTTAACATGTTTTAGGATGCATGAAACAATTTCTTGAGCACCTCTGGATGCAATAGTTTCATCCCAAACGTACATGTAAACATTATCGTTATGAAAATTGTGAATGCCTAAATTTAGAACATACATATTGCGTTTGTAATATGCTACTGAGGTAGTCAACTTGGGATACGGTAATGCTTTTTGCAAGTCGAACGAGAAAGCAAAATAATAATTTGAATTACGCAATACTTGCTCCTGATCTTGTTTCAGTGAATTCCTAGCTGATACTGCTAGTCTTAACTGGACATCGTATTCTTCTGTAAGTTTATTCTTTTCTTCATCATCATTCGATGCTTTAATTTTGATGTGCAATAAGTCGCATTTTTGACATGTATCTTTGCGCGGTTGGTGGAAATGTAAATCAAAATCTTTTTTAAATATTTTTCTGTAAGTCCACTCATTAACGGCTTTTATTTTATTTTCCTCGCAATAAAGCTCGTATAAATTAAACATTTTCCTAAGAGTTAGATCAGGATGTAGATATCTTCTATTAGGATTATGAGATCTAGTATAATGGGATTCAAATTTAGGAAAACTATTAATATGGTTTTGAACATGCTTTTTTCTTTCCTCAGATAATTTTCTTGATGATCCAACCATCATTCCACGTAAATCATTGCCTACATTTGCAGAGTTTAATACTCGTTTTAAGCATCCTTCACTTATTTTAAAAGTATCTAAAAAGAATTTTTTACACACGGAAACTTCTCCGTTTGTAGAATGCAACAAATATCTAAAACTCCAATTTATTGGCGAACCTTTTCCGTTTGTTGGACGTCTTCGTTCCACAATTTTGCGCTCGGCAGCTTCGTAAAGCAATACATTTTATTTGTTAAAATTTCCAAAACCCCAAAACTTCTCAAAAATATTCTTTCTTTCTTTTTCATCGTAATTTTTTGTGCATGCATTCCGACAACGGCAATCTTTGTTTTCGAAAATTTTTTCCGGTACAATATTTCCGGTTTGAGTACAATATCTTTTTCCTGAATTCCGTTTAATCTTTCGCACTTTTTGGATGTGTGATTCATCAATTTTTTCTCTATTGTTATTCATATCTTCATCCTCTGAAGACGAATATTGTTCTATAATTCGGTTTCTTTTTCGATTTTTTTTTAAATCATTACTTACTATTTCTTCTTCACTATCTGAACTAAATAATAGTCTTGTTCTGTTCTTCCCCATGGGTGAAATAATTTCTAAAATTTAATATTAAATTTTAAGTTTTATATTAATTAAACGTACTGGTTATTCAACTAACGCAATTGTCGAAAAACTGAGGTTAAATTGTAAATACTATTTAATTAATATTACCTTCATCACTATTTTCCGACATTATTAATAGTAAATATATTATCTTGATTATTTAAGTATAAATGGAGTTAGGCCACTTTCAAACTACACGGTTCGATTATAAGCAACCTGAAATGCTTTACTGATAAATAACATAAAGTTGTACACGTAACCATGATAACCGGAAAAAACTGAAAAACGGAGTTAGGCCACTTTCAAAGTAAACGGCTCATTTATTTAAAATTGTGAATATTTGTATTTCCGACTGAATCTAGTTTGAATACTTGTTTTCGTTATTATACTTCAATTAATAAAATGAAAAGTTAAACAAAGTTAAGAATGACGGTACATATACATATATTATGTATTAGGTATATCGATCGACTGCCGAGAGAACAATGAAATATAATAATGTTTAATCTTCTGACAATCTAATCATGTGATAAAATACTTTTCCTTATGTATGTACAAAATGCATTGAAATAATCAGTTTATATGTAGAAAAAAAAAAGAAAAGGTCCTACAGAATCAGAAAATGTAACTAATTTGATACTCTATATCTTTTAACCAATATAACTTTCACACGGAATCAAATGTAAATTAGTTTTTTGTACATATGTTTTTAAAAAGTTATTGTCAATATTTGTTCCAATGAATTTTTAATTTACCAGTTTTTGACCACTGTGCGCCACACTAAACGTGTACCTACATTGTCTCGAAACATTATTGATTTAATACAGTAAATTTTAACCAGTTTATTTAATTTAATTATGTTTAAGGTTTTGTTATGACATGTTTTACTACAAGTTTAATTATAATATTGACAATTATTGTCACTATTACTGAATGCTTTCATCAGATATAAAATTAAGCTGTTCATACAACGTGTCGAATATCTATGTATGTAAATTGAATTATAATTAGTAATACTCAGTATCATATAACTAAACATCTATACACTTCTATATACATACACACACATATTTTTATTGTATGCCGACATTCTTGCTATTAGGATTTTTGGAATTTAGATACTAACACAAATTAATCGCGGTAAAATTGAAAAAAAAGACAAAATAAAAAATGTTGCAAAACCACCCAAAAATGCATTTCATTATAACCATCTTCATTATTACAGTAGAATTCCATTTATTCGATAAACTTGGGGGACAAGAATAGCTGAATCTGACAGATAATAGGAGTTCACCGATTATCCCCTTTCTTTTTGTTTAATTATTTATATAATTGAATTTTAATTTTATATGATTGTATTTCGTTAATGTGAGAGTAAATATTAATTTTACCATCGTGTAACCTGTTTAATACATTATCTTCGTTATTTTTTATGATACATATAGTAGATCTGTCAACGTCATATTCACGAGATAAGAAATTTATTGCTTCGCCCTTTTTTAAGCATTTAATGATCTCAAATCTGTCATCACCACTCTTCGCTTTTCGTTTGATTTGCAAAAAGACATACTGAGAATACACTTCTGGATTGATCATACACATAGCAATAACTGGCTTGAATTACTTGTTACTTACGTAGAGTCGTATAATCGAGAACTCGTGCAGAGTGGAGTCGGATAATAGGAATTTAGCAATGATACACAAGTTAGTCGGTAAACAGAGCACTGTATTGGATAAACTGCTGTATTTCATTCAGACCTAGATATTTATTTATCCTTTTAGAAAGTTATTTCGAAAACATTCATAATGTTAAAGAATAATCTTTTGTAAAAAGTAACATTGAACAAATAACGCCTGTTATAATGTTCGAAACATTTCCATCGGAAATTCAATTATCTCTATGATCATTAAGGATTATTATAACGTTCGACGATCATAATTATGAGAGCGGGCAATATCAATCTAATCTTCTGCTTCTTGCTCATCGTAGGATAGTATCTGATATACCGTACTGTTGAGGCACACAATGCCCAAATACGGTCGTCGCCTCTTACGCAATTTATGACATGGACCCGGAACGAAGGCTATTTTTGAAGTTAGGATTTTCCTTTAGGATTCGTATGTTATTAACTCTCCGACTACTGAAGCTTGGCGGCCTGGCTATGAGTCTTTCGAAACCCTCACAGATATTCCACTAATGCATATTTAGAGCCGCCCAAGCGGCTCACCAATGCTACGCTACCCAATGTGACGATCGCTCGAGACCGAGGTCCTCACCTATACCGTATGAAGTGCAAACACCCGATTCATAGGAAGATATAGGAGCGTATAGGAACAAATAATAATAACCTGAATTATCAAATGTCGAAGCTATATTTATTGTATATTTACGTATTGCCACGTATGCTATATAAAATTTGCTGGATTTTTCTTGAATGGCCACTGCAAATGGGTCTTTCATAATTATCGCACACGGCTATATATTTATTATTATTGTCTACACAAAGCCAACACCGACCTACAGTTACTGAAAAAAGTATTCATACACCGCAATACGTTCAGTTTAAACGCTAATAACTTTAATTATAGAAGACTAGTTAGCTATGAAAGGCACATCAGCAATTAGGAAATTAACTCAGCTTTCAGATAATATACATTTTACTATGACCTAAATAAAAATACAACAGAGAAATCTCAAAAGCCGAATGAAGTAAGGAAATCGACGAGAAAAAAGTATTCATACAGAATCCGTCGTTTATGAATTGATGATATTTATAGTAATTAATATTTTGTAGGATATCTCTTATTATCAATAATCGCTTGTAATCGCCTGGGTATAGATACAGTAAAATTATTTGTTATATTTTCCTTTATTTTTTCCCAGTATTCTTGTAATGCGTTTTTAAAAGCATTTTTATTTGAAATTTTATATTATTGTATCCGATATTTCAATTCTTGCCATATGTGCTCGATTGGATTTATATCTGGTGGTTACGGCGGAGTTTTCAGAACATGAGGAGTGTTATATAAAAGTCAATCTCTAATTAAACGGGTCTTATGAAGGAGGGTATTGTCTTGTTGAAACCAGTAATTGTCAGAAAGATCTCATTTCTGGGCACTTCCTCTCAAATTTGATTTTAAAATATTAAAATATTTATTTTGGTCTACTATTCCATTAAGGAAATCTAAGTTTCTAAGGCCATTTGCCGCTATACAGCCCCATACCATAAGACCGCTTCCACCATAATAGGTAGGTCTAATATTTCTGGATTTCAAACATTCTCCCTTTTTTCCATAAACTAATCTTCGTCCATCTGAATCCCAAATATTGAATTTGCTCTCGTCCGAAGAAATAACTCGTTTCCAAAAATCGAATGGTTTATTTATATAATTTTTTGCAAAATTAATTCTTTTTTCTCTATTTATTTTATTGATATAAAGTTTTTTTCTCGCCACTCGTGCGAAATACCCCGAGTCTTTAAGTCTATTTAATATTGTTTTTGGACAAATTTTGTTACCAGTTCTTGTTTCTAATTCTACCGCAATTTTTGGTGCACTTTCAAATGGATTTCCTTTTATTTTCTTTGTAATAAATCTTTCATCCCTTTCAGTTAACTTACTCGGTCTTCCAGAACCACGCATATTTTTAATTAATCCTGTACTTTTATACTTATTAATTATATATTGAACACTGGCATGGCCCCTTTTTACTATTTCCCAGTTTTCCATAATTTAATTATAATTTTCCTCTTCTCTACTGTACTTTCTTTACTTTTAGTACTCATTATGATAAAAATTGAGATTGTTTGACAAAGCACCTTAAGAATTAACCAAATGTTATTTAAAACAGAAAAAAGCTGGAATTCCCCCATCTTGGTTTTTATTGGTATATTTTGCCAATAGATGGTACTGTATGAATACTTTTTTCTCGTCGATTTCCTTACTTCATTCGGCTTTTGAGATTTCTCTGTTGTATTTTTATTTAGGTCATAGTAAAATTTATATTATCTGAAAGTTGAGTTAATTTCCTAATTGCTGATGTGCCTTTCATAGCTAACTAGTCTTCTACAATCAAAGTTATTAGCGTTTTAACTGAACGTATTGCGGTGTTAAAACTAAAATCTAAATAGTAAATACAAAAATAATATACACTACTAAATACTAAATACAAGAATAGTGTAAACTACTAAATATCAAATACTCAAATATAATGCTAAAATGCTAGAATAATAATAAAAGCACGGAAATATAAAGTAAACTTTGGAATAAAGAATCGTTTCGATTTGCTGTACACGTTTCTTCCTAACAGCGTTGCCTGTTAAAAACTGACTGCCGCGTCGGTTTCGTTACTTCGACACGCTGACGGAAACGTATATGTAATCACATGCGTATATGTATTAGTGCGATCGTCACTTTTCTCCTACTACACAGCACTATTCGTGGTATGTGTTATCACTATCAAATGACTCTCAGCATGGGTCACAAAAGACCCAGAATCCGTAGGCGGAAGGTTAAAATATTAGCCCATGCCCTGTTGAGAGAAAGCGCTGTTTATAACCTGCAGTTTTTAGTATTTCACTTTTCCTCATATCTTCTATATACCGAAGACGTATCGTAAGAAGGGGATTCCCGAAGGGTCATTCTGACGTGTACTGTAACGGTTAAAATACCATTGGTCAGAACCTGGATGAACTTTTCGTCGTTGCCAGCCACCACCATCCTCGCAAACATCATCGCAACACCCCTCTCCAGCGGCCGTGCTAAAGGCTCGAGGAGGAGTGTTTAAGAAATTCCGAATCGCTGATTGACATTTTTTCCGAACTCAGGAAGACCAATCAGCAAATTTTTGCTGACTCGAAAAGCTGATGGACTCCAATGGCAACGACGAACGGACAGATCGAAAGCGTACACAAAGTAGGTAATACTCCGAGAAGATGTATTCTGAACATCGTTTTTCTCCTCTCCAACGAACTCAGACAACGTTAATTCTGCGTGTGAGAGTGTATGCCAACACCTGACCTCACTCACAAGAGGCATACATGTCGCATCGTTGAATGCCCCCAACGCGACTGTCAACTGTTGGACAACTGTTTTCATCTATGAACTTCCCGAAATGGAAGTTCATAATCGTAATCGGTTTTTTAATTGAAGAAGACTGCTGCACTGATTTATATGCAATTGTAACTGTTTGTTGTGTAAGCAAAATAAGTCAAAGCTGAATTAGGACAGTATACATAGTCGAGGACAACGAACTGATCCACCCGCGACAATACCGAGGTCAATGTTATTGTCAACACAGGTGCCCTTCGGTGGCATTTACAGGAATAAAAACGGCCAACGGTTGATCTGTAATACACGGTCTAATGAACGTTGTTGAAAGAGTCTCCTCGAGTTTTTTTTGTCCACTCCTTACAATTTAGGCATCCTTACAGTTGTAAACTGATAGAGAATTGCTGGAGAACTGAAAGATAACTGTAGGATAATTGAATGAAAATGAATGAGAATTGATGCACTGAATGACATGCAAATGTACTGAAGAAGAACTGTATGATAACTGATGAATAACTGCCTGGCGCCGAAGTGACTTGGTTTTATATGGAGGAGTTCGAATGTTCACTCCTTCCTACCTCAAGACGATACACCGATTGGTTAGAGTCAAAAAATGAAGACTCCAATCAGCGTACGCCCTGAGTAACGCCAACTCCCGTTCTTGTGCCCTTAGTACGCATTTCTAGAACGAGGGTAAGGTAAGTCACTCGGAACGGGAAGCTTTCCCGATTTTGGGCAACGAAGGGGGAATTCCTCCGGGTCTGTATCCCTCTCAAGTGTAGGCACCGGACCTATTGAAAGTCCCTTATTTATGTCACGGGCTTGGCTATTGAGGAGACACGGTCGACTTGAAAATTAAGGCTATTGATCCTCTACGGACGTTATGAAGGTCAGAAAAAAGCAGAAAAAGGCTAAAATTTCTTAACCACTTCGGTACGAGCGTCAATTGCTCGCGCATCGGCACTGAACCCGTCTTGCTCTTTGACACATCTGTGATGAGAAAAGCTGTGAAAGCTTGTTTTACATTACAAACGGATATTACTTGTAATGTAATCAAGAGAGGGTATGTTTTTATTACGGTATTTCTATATGTTGACAATTTTATTTTGATAAATGAAAAATTAGAAAATTCAACTCAAAATTATTGGTTTATTTTATTTACATCGCAAGTTTTAAAGTATTACAATAATTGTTATTCTAAGGTGTGATACATTTCAAAACATGGTATTACACACAGGCCAACATTGCATTGCTTACAATAGTATCTGGTACTACGCCTTTTCTTATCCTTTGCAGACACGACACCTCGTCTCATTGGATTTTCCCTTTTTGTTTTATCGCTATTGTACACAGCTGGTAAATGTCTTTCGGTGAAACGCATTAGATATGCTGACGGAGTACTAGAGTTGTGTTTCCGCGATTCCGAGTACTGCTTTAAAAGTTTTGTTACTAACGCTAAATGATAGTTAGACATTGATATTGTCTTTTTCGTATCGAATTTATATAAACAATACGCATTCCACACTGAAATATCTAGTAAATCAAAAAAGAATTTCCTATACCATTTCAGCGTTTTTCTCGTGCATGAAACGGTACTAATGATTGCGTCACTTTTATCAACAGTACCCATCGACTTGCTGTAATCTGCAACACGTGAAGGGTTTTGAATGGCTTCACCTGTCCGATAATTTTTTTTTGGCAAATTCTGTATTCTGCTGAATGACTGGTGGACAACATCCAAACTTCGTGTTTGTCTTGCCATTTTAGTGCGAGCATATTTTCTGATGATCGAAAAGCAAGTTCTCCTTTCTGTAATTTCTCTGGCATTTTCTGCATACCTCCACGTCGCTGTTTCACCGTTCCACATGCATTTGTTTCAAAGTCGTGTAAATATTTGAATAGCGCAGGACTCGAATACCAATTATCTACAAATAATTTTTGATCTTTTCCTAAATAAGGTTGGATTAATGTTACGACAATATTTCCACTTTTGCCTAATTTTTCAGAAAATGCTTGCACCTCGGAAGTTGAACCGGTATAAACAATGAGATCTAAAGCGAATCCCGTTAAATAATCACACAATACATATGATTTTATCCCAAATCTATTTCTTTTAGACGGTATATATTGTTTGAAAAATAATCGTCCCTTAAAAAGTAACAGACTCTCGTTAATGCATAAATTCCTAAATGGGACAAATGATTTTTTAAATGTTTCGCGCAATTTTTCAAGCGGTCCTCGAATTTTTGCCAGTTTATCTGTTGACCTTTCAGAGTTTTTGTTGCTAAAGCAAAGCATTTTTAGCAATAGTGTATATCGATCTCGTGTCATATGTTTATTAAATATATCCGTTCTAAGCACATCATTCGTATTCCAATATTCTTTTATAGACAATTTTTTCATACGCGACATTAGAAGCGTTAACGCAAGAAAAGTAAATAATTCATTTATGGTTATATCGGACCAATTTTTTAACGAACAACATATGTCGTTATGTGCTGCTGTGTGTCGGTAGTAGCTATCGGTGGTATTTACAATATCTCCTACAAAATTTTCCGAAAAAAATATTTGGAAATAATCCAAAACATTGGAGGAGTCACTAATACTTGCTGCTTTCATGCCACAATCTTCATCGGTAAACGTATATATGTGTGGATTCAAGTTTGCACGCGACCACGTATTTAGTTCCTCTTTTTTTTTTGCAGTTGATTCTTCCGCTTCTGAGTCCGACGACAGAATTTTTGCCTTCTTTCTATTTGAATGATCGTTTATGCACCTAAAAACGATACTGTCATCACTTGATGCATCGGAATCCATTATGGGTCTAAGAAGTATAAAAATTACGATATAACACAAAAAACAATAATCGAAAAATCTCGGAAATATGTATATTATATTATTACTTACCTAAATCAAAAGCATACTATAACAACTCCTATTGTGCGCTTGTAAAATGGTCACGGATTCGTGTTGACGCGGATTATACAACACAATTTATACAGTGGTTATACGATAGAACCTTGTATTTGAAGATGCTACTCCGGAGATGTGTACATTGTTAGATTTTGACAGATATGCCTATTTCTGACTTGTACAGGGCTTCGTGGAGTGTCTACGATTAGCCTGTCGACGACTTTTGGGTGTACAAAAAGTTTTGGATTCGCACGTAAATGTAACTGGCGTTGCAGTGGGGGTGGCGCATAAGTAAATGAAGGTTTTTCTAATAACTGATTGGTCGGCGGATGTATCTTTTCTAGCCTCTGCCGCGGACAAGGTAGGGTGGCAATAAACTGTTGCAGGGTCTTGGCCGGTCGCGCTTTCGAGAAATTTGTACCTGCCCAGCCGTTACCCGAGTGTATCCACAGCTGCAAGTAATTCGGCACGTTTTGGTAATTAAATCGTAAAAACTGCGCCGAACAATGACCGTGGAGCGCTCCTCGAAGCCTGATCAACAAGGGTATTTTTTCTTCAGATAAAGAGAGTGCCGTCCTCGCGGAGAGGATAGCACTGCTGCTGAATAAATATACACACAGTATCATCCTGATACGCAATAATATGAAGTAACGTATTAGATGAACGTACACATTGTAATTGCAAAGATAAGGTAAAGGTTCTTGGTTCGGCCGTGTGCGTTCATATCACGGACGTCGACTAAAGTCGACGCTCGACTGTGGGCAAGGTTTCGTGGCCGTAGAGCACCGTACCGAAGTGGTTAATTCTCAAACATAGCATTACCGGCACGTTCATGTTATAAATATGCAAAGGAAAATTTCCTGCTTTTGTTCCATGGGACGGAACACATTAACATATACTTTTCGTAGACGAGATTTTAAACAACAAAATTAGTTTGAAATTATGCACATCTATGACACTAAAAACTCTTTAAACCGAGTTATTATAAATATAAGCAAATACCGGGAAGACAAATTTCTTTTGTTCGATTCCCGAATTTAGGCGTAACATAATCGAGGCAATAACTTCAGCTGCGCCGTCGTAATTTTGTTCTTTATATGATTATCCGTTTCAATAAATATCATTATTATTACTGTTATTATTGTATACCTTAGATCAAACAGAACAGCGTTTGCGCGAGTTCGAATTATACTTATATCCAGAGTCGAAAGTTAGTACTGTGAAAACAAGCGAAAGCAATTCGCGGCTGTGGATAAGTGAAAGTCCAATTATGCGAACCTAATCGACAATAAATTCGAGTGACTTATCTCGATTAAATTTCCATCAAACGATAATGTTCAGCGGAACAATTGGGACTAAATCTGTCAGGAATTTATGTTAGGCATGTTAAATGCGAGATACAAACAACATAGCAGATGATCATTGAAGGAAATCTAGAAATTATTATTTTGCATGCACTTATTATAGATGCGAGTAAATGCGTAAGAATAATAAATATAATTTTATTTATACAACTATTGACACTAAAAACACGATGAAATATATGGCCACGTACAGGCGAACTCAGAACCGTATCGATATGAGAGTTACAAAGCTTACCTCGTGGGGCAGAGAAGAAATTGTTTGTCACTCAAGCGACGGGTGATGCAAAATCAAAGCTTCGGCAATCCTCCAAAAAGTATTGAATGAAGGTTGAATGATATTAAACCTACTTACTCGCAAAATCCACAAGAGCGTGTCAAAATTCGTCCATTGGGATTTTTGAGTAAAAAGGGTTAATGATTTGGTTGTTAATATTCTGAGGGTTTCGATGATAATATTCTGACATCACGGACTACTCTCCATTTCAGCACTACAATGCCATTATCGTCTTTTCGTGATATTATTTCACCTCTCTTCAATGGGTGAAGCATAACAGCTTTTGGCATAAATTTCCTATTATGGCGTACCGTTCCAACAACATGGGTTTTAAAATTTAACAACTTTACTGTTAATTCGTAGCTAGTATAAAAATTGTCGATAAACGAAGTTCGCGCTTCGTTCAACAGCTTGTTTATAAGCTCGAATCAAACGTTTTCGGCTATGCCAACTTGTTTGGTCACGCAGGAATCGCGTCCAGCATATATTAGGTTGGGGAAAAAGAAATCCATTATTTTTTCGGTAGATGGCTATAATGATCGATACTTTACGAGATATCAATCAATTATCAATCAAATCTTATTATCTATCAAAGATTATCAAACAATTTCAGATTTATGCTCGTTGTCAAGGTGACATTTCGCACTAAAAAAATTGTTTTGCTGTTTTTTATTTGGTCCATTCAGTTGTGAGTTACAGGGTCTTAAAATTGAAGTCTACGAAAAGAAATTTCGGTACATTTTACAGTTTTTCTTTGATAAAGGAGAAAATGTCAGCCAGGCGGCTGAAATTGTGAATGGTGTTTATGGTCCCGATACTGTAACAGATAATTACGTGCAATTTTGGTTTGGTCGATTCCGTTCAAGTATTTTTGATGTTAAAGATGCACCCCGCACAGATAGGCCCGTCGTGAAAAATGTCGATAAAATCACAGAGATAATCGAAGTTGACCGGCATGTTAGTAGTCTTAGCATCACCCAGGAGCTAAAGATCGATCATAAAACAGTTTAAAACCATTTGCACAAAGCTGGATTCAAACAGAAGCCTGATGTTTGGGTACCACACCAATTAACACCAAAAAACCTGACGGATCGAATTTCCATCTGCGAAGCTTTGGCCAAACGGAATGAAATCGATCCGTTTCTTAAACGGATGACTAGTGATGAAAAATGGTTCACATATGACAACATTGAGCGAAAACGATCTTGGTCAAAGCACAGTGAAGCAGCTCAAACGGTGGCCAAACCAGAACTAAAGGCCAGGAAGATTCTGCTGTACATTCGGTGGGATTGGAAAAGAATCATTTATTATGAGTTGCTTTCATATGGCCAAACACTAAATTCGGATCTTTACTGTCAACAACTGGACCGTTTGAAGCTAGCGATTGATCAGAAACGGTCAGAATTCGCCAACAGAAGAGGTGTCGTGTTCCATCAGGACACCGCCAGGCCACACACGTTTATAGTGACTCGCCAGAAACTCCGGAAGCTTGGTTGGGAAGTTTTGGTACATCCACCATATAATCCGGATCTGGCACTAAGCGATTATCTTTTTCATGCATTGCAACACTTTCCTAGTGATAAGAATTTGGAATCAAGAGAAGATTGTGAAAATCGCTTAGTCGAGATTTTCGCCAATAGGGACCAGGGCTTTTATGAGAGGGACATTATGAAGTTACTATTAAAATGGCAACAAATTATAGAACAAAATATTTTCACATATATTCTTCTGTAGAACACAATTTGAAGAGTTCAATCCCATATTTATGTGATTTTGTCGGTATGTACTACCTAAATATGAGCCTTCCTCTCCAGGGAACCATAGTATCATCAATTATAATTTCTGAGCCGGGTAAAACTATTTTTTGGTAGTTATTTGTAAGTATCTCCACTAATGGCAACACTTTCCCAAGTCGATTATTATATTGTATGACTTCGTTGTTTGTGAAATGTAAATGCGACAACAATAATTCGAATCGATTCCGAGTCATTTTACTTCGAAGAAACGGAAAATTATAAAGAGAATCCGTTGACCAATATTTAGTTAGTGTTGCTTACACTAAATCCATCCAAAGCAACAGTCCAAGAAATATTTTGATCTCTTCGGAATTTGTGGGTTTCTACCTATTTATTCTAGCGTGTTCGCTGCTTGTATTGTGATCTAATTTTTTGCCTGCATACCTGTCCGTTTCTTTCACCATAAGGTCTATCACTTGTTCATTCAGAAAGAAAAAAAGGACTTCACCCGCTCTAATATTGGAAGGTAGTTCCACAAGAAGCCCACTTTTCCCGGTGAATCCAAATGATTTTTGTTTTCCGGTGAACTCCTTCCACTGGATATTGTCAGATGAACCGACAGTATCAACCTGTTCATTCTCTTCTTCTATAGCCAGGTTTTCTAATTGTTCTTTAAAATCTTCATTCTCAAACAAATTCCCATTTTCCGAGCTTGAACTTGACACAATTATATTTCTAACGTTTCTTGGAAACCTGAATACCTCTTTCTCAATACTCGGCTCATTTTTATCTACACTTCTGCGCTGTCTAATGAACATTTTAGGGATCAAGAAATAAATCAAGATGTTAAAAATATTCAAAAAATACTACTTGATTGAATGATGATTTGAAAGAATTGAAAGTTTTGAGACAACTGAAAGTTCTGAAACAATTAAAAATTCTGAGGAAACTGAAAGTTCTGGTGTAAATGCAACGAGATCTGTCACAGTGAATTTTTTTCGGAATGCTACGTTCTCCATTTCGAGGCCCTTTATACTTTGTAAGCACCTTCCACAAAATTATCTTCTAATACTCTTTAAAAAGAATATCTTCTAAAAATAAAAATGTCTAACAAGAACCTATCTTCCAAAAAAAATCCTTTCATACATTACAAAATAAACTGTGGTTACATTTAAACGACGTTTTGCATGGTTTCGCTCTTCATATTGCACTGTTTACACTCCCGGATTTGGGCCCCGGGAGAAACTCCACCGATTTACGCTGGGCGTTCAACGTGTTAAAGCAGATAATACACAAAGATAAAGCACCCACACGTATCTAAATCACGATCGTTCCGTTCACGAATGTTCATTGAACAACAGACGTTCACAGCAATTATCCTATCCCCGAATTTCTATTAAAAAATACACACGCATCACGATTATCCACATGTATCGCACACTCATAGATTATTGCTTAGGCAGGCCTACACAACATTAATATCTTAAAGTGCAATATTACGTATGTAGTTCAATGCATACTGTAATGCAATGTCACTACTTCCTCCGATTTCCAATCTGTTTAAACAATCAAGATATCGAAACCAACAGAATTTAACACATCGATAAAAAGAACCATAATTATCAATAAGATGTATGAAATATGAGATGGTTGCAACTTTCATCACAGTGCAATGTTTGCAAATAACTTCACAAAATCCTTTTGCTTGAGGTAAATTTAAACGAGATATGGACATGTTTTTATAATTGTTACATTTTTATTATAACGAGCGGCGGACGACAGTCGCGATCCTGACATTCGAGGACGCGACAAAACAGTAAGTATACATACATAATAATAGAAACACCGTGTCCGGCGAACACACCATATCTACAGTTATATGTAAAATAAGGTTCTGTTACAATAAAATCTACAATAAAACTTAACATTGAACAAGCGAAATATTCAAACCACCAGAATTGAACACAGCAATAAAAAGAACCATAATTATCAATATGATGTATGGACAAATTAAATTGTTGCAACCTCCCATCATAGTGCAATGGTTACTAATAAGTTTATGAAGTCTTTTTGATTGATTTAAATTTAAATAAGATATGGATACGTTCTTATAATTGTTACATTCTTATTGTAACAGCCCTTAGATTAATGAGCAACGAAAAACACAAATGTGCTTATTTTCGTAAAAAAACGTTTATTATAAATGAATTAACATTCTTTATGTATCTTTTTATCGATTTTAACTCGTTATCTGTATTTCTTAACTATGCATTTGAGAATAAATTTCAGTGTAATCGAAATCGAGATCGGAAGATTACAGATAAGCGCACATAGGTTTCAAATAATTTGAATCAATGAAATGCGTTCACTGAACTGTGTTTTTAGATACTTTGTACGCACTATAACAGAAATCTAACCTCACACGTGTCACACTTAACTATCCGATCACTGTTTATCAAATTTGAAATAACAATGAATGCACATTATTCACGAGCACTGGATGCAATGAAATACTGTATGGGTGAAGCATGTAGTCACGCAACGATATAAAAAACCTGTTTTTAACACAATATTTCGTTACCGATTGATTTTCATCAGCGATCGGTTGTAATCGATTACAAAACAATATCGGTTCTTTAACGCAGTTGCAGAGAACGATCATTAGTCATAACATAATCTCTACATTGCATTGTGCATCGTGGAACCAAGAGAGTATTGTTATAACAAATCTTCTTTCTTCAAACATAAAAGCGTGTACTGTTGTGAACGTCTTTAGTGTAACGTTTATAGTACTGGGTGAATATTTGTACAGTGGGCAGATGTTTGAATGTGTTATGTATTTTTTTTAAATACTGCAAATAGTTTTTGTAAGCTTATTAACAATCATTGGACTGTGATGAAAAGTTGCAACAATCTCATTTTTCATACATCTTATTGATAATTATGATTGTTCTTATCGGTGTGTTAAATTTTGCTGATTTCAGTATCTCAGTTATTTAAGCAAATTGGAAACTGGAGGAAGTAGTGACATTTATTGAGCTACATGTGTAAAATTACACTTTAAGATATTAATGTTGTGTAGGCCTGTGTAAGCAATACTCTACGAGTGAGTGGTACATGTGGATTTTGCGAGTAAGTTTAATGTCATTCAACGTTCATTTAATACTTTTGGAGGATGATCGAAGCTTTGATTTATCATCGCCCGTCCCTCAAATAAACATTTTTTTCTCTACTCCATGAGGCAAACATTAACACATGTCGATACGGTCCTGAGTTCGCTTGTGCGCGCCCAGCCAAACGGACAATGGTGCGAGGCGGATTGCCTAATTTTGCGTAATCTTTAATCGCTAATAACTAATTAACGAAGCATTTAACGAAATTTCGTCACTCTTGATTTTCGTCTTATCTCAACGCCAGGAATCAGTATTTTCATTTCGGCCCACCAGTAGATTAACACCCTGTATGTCAGTATTTCGCGTTACCAAGATTGCTGTTGTCACCACACACATCCTTCCACACAAACATTCTTTCTCATATGCCATACTGTATGAAAACTATCCCATGATACATGTATCTTTGAAAATAAGAATTTAACACTATTCCTACCGACACTTCACGTATACCTATTCCTACCGTGACATTTCCACGTAAGACAGACTACAAACTTTGTTCAGAAAATAAACAATGAAAAAAGAAGCGAATATTAAAAAATGTATTATACGTATATTTGATGAAAGGTCTAAAGTTTAAAGGCAATTCAATTACATTGAGGTTCTAATCGAAATTTTAAAAACGGTCATTTGACCGGTCGTGATAGGAATAGTGTTAGATACGTAGAAAAAGGTGAATGTCCATGAAACTGCACAGTAATAAATAAAATAAATAATATATAAGAAGTATATAACAGTATTACTTTAGGGAACAAATTGTCGGTCATATGCTAAAATATGAAACTACCTAAAAATGCTAGATACACTTCTGGTGTAAATATAAATTACTTAGGACAATTAAATTGGATTAATACCAAGTGAATACAAAAAATAATTAAAATGCTCGCTTATTATGAAGAAGAAAGCAACGAAGAACTAATTATATTAATTTATAAAAGAGTATTTAATCGTGATGAAGATTCCTGGATTTTATTTACACTATGTGGTTTCTGCAGTTTGTTATTGTCAAAGTGTTTAACAAACAAAACTGATACACTCTTCAATGATTATCTCAGTTATGGATAAAAATATTTTTTCAAGACTTCTTCCAACCAAGTACTGTTCTCAAAGTACACTGTTTCTTTATGTTGGAATAATACATTAAACACTATTCTATTTCTACTAATATTTATTACAAATAACTTTTCCATAAATTATTTTTTGTTAACTGCTTTTCGTCTATTTTAATATTAATCTTATCGGGAACACTTCCTCGGGAATACTACAATTCCAGGTGATTCGAATACTCGATGGCTGCGACTGTCGCCGACGCGCATCCCCACCACGGAAGCAAGCGACAAACAAAACCAATCACCTATACAGATCATAGGAACCCTAACATCGTTTACAAATGAAGTGCTATACGAACCCTGTTGGAAATTCACTCATTCCAACACTTTATTACCTTCGTTTCAATAATGAACTAAAATTTGCATCAACCTTTTTTCTATCTATTTCATATCAGACCAATTTAACTTTCTCAGTGTCATATATTTATACCATATCATTTTAAAACTCAAACTGTGGTATTTCGTATTGCTTGATTTAACTGAAAATTTTTTGCCAATAGTAGTGTAACAAATAAATAAATCGCCTTTAAACTTAACCCCTTGCACTATTCGGAACCTCGGAAAAAGTCAGGCTAAACGCGGCTGCCTGAATTGTCGCGGTGAAGGACGAGCGGTGGAGCGCGCGTGCCGAAACTTGAGACCCATCTTATCCAGGCGATGGAACTCTTGTGAAATTCAAATGAATTTGAATCAAAAACTTTTATAAATACATTAATTATCATATAAGTTTAAAACAAATTCTGAATAAGTAATAATAATATAATTAATTAATAACGAAATAAAAATATGTAAAAGCAAATCCACGGTAGTAGTATTTGAACTCAAATAAGTTTTCTGATTATCTCACTAATATTAAACCTAAAACTGAGAGACACAATATAAATAAACAATTTAATATCAATTTTGCACGAAATTAAGACCACGAGTCGAACTCGTGATATTCATGTTCGGCCTGAAATGTCGAGTACGAGTCCAGCTCGTGATATTCATGTTTGGTCTGGAACTGAACAACGAGCCCGACTCGTGACATCCATGTCTGGCCTAAAATTTTTATCACGAGTCAGACTCGTCAAAATAGTGCAACGGGTTAATCCGCCATGTTTTGAAAGCATACGAGACGAGGAACGAAATAGCTGATGATGCGATTGAGGTTCGAGGAAATTTTCTTAAGCAAATTCTTACACGCCTACGTATCACGCGTGTTTATGATACAAATATTCGTATTTACTTTCGAATCGATTAAACAGTAGGAACTGGAGGTCTCTCTTTAAAGATATTAGAAAGAACAGCAATAAATAAGGCAATAACGTATCGCGTTAATGGCAGCACGGTCTAGCAATTTCAATTACAGTGTTTTAATTGGCCCTTGCTACATCAGAGCAATTACGCTGATTAACGGAAAGATGCATTCCAACTAGAGCACGAATTTTATACCAACGGATTGGATTTATTAGCCTTAGCGGAAACTTTTTAAAAGAAACGTAAACAGATGTGTTAGCCGGCTGCATAAGTTATACGATAAATTAGAGTAACATTGAAATGTTTCTGTTTAATCCGCAGAATCAGTTTCAATTAATAGCTAATCCGAGCTTTCAAATTTATTTCGTTAGCGATCCTTTACCGAAATTCCTTACATCACCTTACTAAAATTAAAATTAAAACAAATTATTTATTCTACTTTTAGCATAAATAAATTTCAGTAATTCTAAAGTATGATACTGTCGTAGTATCGCAATTTTAAGAACTAGGAATATTGAGGGTAATTTTGATGACCGCGGCCAGAAAAGGATAGTAAAAGTGAATGCTAGGTCGAAAAAGAAAACTAGGCCCATCAGAAAAAACCGTTGGCGATGAACAATTCATCGATGAATCGGCAATGATTTGGTGCACGTGGAGTCTGGAAGAATGTGGGTGTGTGGTGGGAAAATAGAAAACTATGAACGGTTTTCTTGAGGAAAACGGAATCACAGTTGAACAAAAAGCAGAGTTGTAGAGTTGGACTGAAAGTCATCGGAGTTGCATCAAGAGTTGAGAGTTGAACAGACAGTTGTGTGCAGAGTTGTTGATTTATAATTCAGAGTTATATTTATTGTAAATTTATGATTTATCGACATCTTACACTTTTCCTTATTATCCTTTAATATAATACAGTCAACCCTCCTATAACGCGGTACTCTCAGAACGCGGTTTCCATATAACGCGGAGCTGAAATTGCGACAGCCCTACTATAACGCGGTACTCTTACAGCGCGGTTTCCGTTCAACAATATCCTATCAGTTCTTTCCGTGCACCCAATGAATAATTTTAACTGCATATGTTTATATAAACATTCAAGCTTATCTCTTAGTCGTTTACGACATCGGTTTCAGTCGTCTCAGACCTCTTTCACAGTACGTTTCGTTGGTGACCAATTCTGATGATTCTACAATTTCACTCCCAGTTACAGAAATAGTAAACATTGCTTCTCATTTAAGCGATGAAGTATTTGTAGTAAGCCATCAGGATGTAACGGAACTAGTACTCGGAGAAGAAACTTTAGATGAGGAAGAACTAATGGAATTAATTGATGCACTTACCTCAAATGCATTGGTAAACGAAAATATGGAAAAAGAATGGGCGCCAAATCTTGATTTACAAGATGTGAAAAAAGGGCTAAATTTGGCTAAAGAGTTAGAACTTCATTTCATTCAAACTGATCATTCAACGGTGCGCAGCGCAAAGTTTAAAAGAGAGTTAAGAAATTGCTTAGCTCCCTATAGAGAGGTTTTAGTGGAGTTAGAAAAAAAAGCTACAATCGAAAACCAATGTGAAGATGAGCCAAGTGAGGAAGACATTTTACCCATTAAAAGAAGACGAGTTAGGCGACTTATATTTGACAGCGAGGATGAGTATTAAAAGATTACATAATTTTACAAAAGTCTTTCTTTTTTTTGTTGGAAAACTGTTTTTTAGTTTAGTTTTTCTTTCATTTTTTTTATCATTTCCTTATATGAACTCTTCAATTCAATAAAATTAATTTATAATATATCTTGTCTTTTGTATTTATTGGTCTCCATATAACGCGGTACGAATGATGTGATTTGTACTAATTCTGAGTTTCTTATAGCGCGGTTTCCATACAACGCGGTAGACGGTTTCCATACAACGCGCTACGAATTAGCCTGGTTTGTACGGTTAAATCCGAGTTTCTTATAGCGCGGTTTCCATATAACGCGGTACGCACTCACCGCGTTATAGGAGGGTTGACTGTAACTAGAAACTGTTAAGGGGCCATTCTACTGTGACGGCCCGAAATCAAGACGATTTTTGGGAATTTTTTGTGGGTAAACTAAACAACATATCATTTTGCGGCTTGGGATATTTGTTTATTATAACCTTAAGTTTATTTAAAAATTTTTGCGAGCCAGGAGAGCATATGTGTGTAAAATTGTAGAACGTTTTTTATGACGTCGTGAAACAAACAGCCTTCTATGGCTGCCATGATTCCAGCTGTTGTAGTGATTTGAAAACAGAAAATAAACAAGATTCTTAATCTGTATGAGTGTGGCTATCGTCGGTACCAGAATGGTTTGAAAATACTGTACAGAAAAAAAATGGCGCTTGTCTAAAGAAAAATTTTTAAATTTTGGTAAAAAAATCGGAATGTTTTACATTCCCAAAATTCTAAAAAAATTCCAATCGAAGCAATTCTGGTAGGGACGAGAATGACACATCTAATGAACACATCTGCCAAGCGGGAAGTGAATCGGTCAATCCGTTATGGAGCTATCGTGGCAGCCATTTCCAAAAATGTAGTTTTGAGAAAAACGCGTTTAAAGTTTCAAGTACTGTTTAGGTGTATATAGAAAGTTTTGATCATACTTATAAGCTAATTAGCTATTCCAGGGCCGTACAGTACACCTTCCTTCTCTTCCTAGAATTCCTATAGTGTTGATGCTGCAGTTCTACGAGCTGTCCGAGCCTCTTTCGACGCCTATTGGCTTTTTATCGCTACGTGCCTTTTGCGGATGTTATCGCGATTATCAACGAAAGTTTTGGTTATTGGGCCAATTATGATTCCCATACAGAGTTCTTCATATTTTCAACCGAATCGGTGTTTCATAAAATGGCTAATCCACAATATGTGGTCAAATTGTTGATATCAGCTAGCTTCCTGGAGCCTTTTCCTCCTATACCTTTATTTTTTTTCTTCACACTTCTCAATCAACTTCTAAACCTTTTTTTCAGGTGTAGAACACATTCAAGCTTCTTCACTATCATATTATCGTAAGGATTCAAATCTATAATAGAATTTCGGGCTTGCCAGGATGAGCCGACCGCTCAGATAGCTGCGCGCGGCAGAACGGCGCTTCGTGTGAAGGCACATAACATCGTTAATTTTTCGAATTCTGTTAAATCCCTTTGGGAACAAGTTTTTAACATGTTAAAGTCTAAGAAAATGCAAAAAAAAAAATTCGATTTTTTCAATCCGTCACAGTAGAATGGCCCCTTAAATGCAATAATATAATATAATTGTTGGGGATTGCAGAATGCGGATTGTTGCAATTTTAACGTTTATTTTATAATCTTACGTTACAATCTTGGTACACTGTTTATTGCTTGGCGGTTGGACATAGACTGAACGGTAATACGTGCAAGAGACAAAGGACGAGCACAGATAACATTAGTATATATATATGTAAACAGAGATGTCGCAAATAGTAGCTAAATTCTCCAACAATAATCGTTAATGTTGTAGGCAGATATTGGGTGCAGTGGAGTTTTACCTTTAAACTGTTTTATTTTAACAATTACACAGATAGATATTTAACAGTCTTCGACGACACGTGCTTATTTCTAGTGATCGTTTTGTTCTGCGCGAACACTTCACATTCCTAACATGCACAGCCCAGCCGCGTTTAATTCCAATCACCCATATTATTAACGCACACACACACACCGTGTACTCAAAGAGATCAACAGTTACAATATAACAGTTAATATAAATATAATAATAAGACTTCTACACTATGTCCGAGTAATTCTATCCTTTAGGATTATTACAAGCTTTCAGCGATTGGAATTGGTTTACAAAAAGTACTTACATAGAAAAGTGAAATATTTATGATAAGCTTATGCTTATATTTTATTAAAAAGGAAATTAACTGTTTGAGCTTTATTACTTCCATGTTTTCACCAAACTTCTGAGTATTACTGTACACACTGCACATTATTAACCTCTACCTTACTCGGTTCAACGTTAAAGTCGAAAAGTATCGAAAAAGCAGCTGAGATCTCGTCATACCTGATTATCACGAGCTCCAGAAACCGTGCAAACTACGGAACACCGCTCGAGGGGCTCAAGGTGAAAACAAACGAACAGGAAACCGGCGAGCAAAGAAGCAACAACAAATAAAAGCAAAAGGGTTGCAGCAAGAAGGATGGCAAAAATCTCTCTGCCGCAAAGATTCGTATCGCTCTGGAAACGTCCAGTCGCTTTCCTGTCCCTCTCTCCTCCTGCTCCCCGTGTTTCTTCTCAACCTTTCCCGCACCTTTACGTCCCTCAACCCCTCGCGAAGTGAACGGGGCGGGCATGAGAGCAGTGGGCGTCCCTTTTCGAGATTTACGACGATATAATCGCACAATTAATCTAACACCTTGTTGCAACAACACCTCGTGCCGCGTATCTCTCTGTACCTCGGATGCTTCGCGATTTCACGAGAAAAAATCGAACCATCCGCTTTAGGAGGGAAAGAAGGAAGGAAGGAAGGAACGAAGGAAGGAAGGAAGGAACGGTTAACGGGGGTAGAGGAGGAGTGATGGAGGCGGCCGGTTCGTTCTTTCGATCTATCGGGGCTGAATCGCGCTAGCAGAAAAAGAGTACCGTGATGTTAAAGGGCAGTAACTGACAATCCGATCGGGCCACGAGGGTAGACGTGGAGAACAATAAGAGGGGGCAAGGAGGCAAGATTATTTCTACAGTTAAACTATACAGCAACAAAACTGGTAAAATTCGTTCCTGATATTTGTTGTTATCATGGACTAGATGATGATAAGTGGACTACGGATTTTTATGCAAATTCAAATCTTTGCAGCAGTAAATAAAAGAATGGAATTTAGATAGAGATTCGTTTCACCTTTCAAATTTCATAACTTGCAGTTAACGTTTGATATTCTACACACTCCAGCGCGTTATGTGCACTCTGCGGATTTCCGTGCATTCAAACTTTCCCCAAATGCATAAAAATCTACAGTCTAGTGATGAACAAAAAAAAAAGGTAATTCTGCAATTTAGTGACTTAACCCTAAATGTGTTTACTTTTTTCTGGTTTTTTAAGAAAATAACTGTATCTTAACATTAAAAAGAAATATAGATGGGGGGAGCTTAAGAAAGTAATGCGCTTTTGTTAGTTTTTAATAAGAGAAGAATAAAAATTTGAAGGAATTGCTGTTCCGTCCTACGGAACAACAGCGGGAAGTTTTTCTTGGCATATTTACGACATGAGCGTACCGGTAATGTTATTTTTGAGGACGAAGAAACCGTCGTGTATTTCTGCTTAATTTCAAACCCTCTTAACGTCCACAGAGGGACAACAGTCTTAATTTCGAGTCAACCGTGTCTCCTCAATAGCCAAGCCCGTGTCGTAAATAAGGAATTATCAATAGACCTGGCGCCCAGCCGGTACCCACATGCGAAAGGTACATGGGCCCGGAGGAAATTTCCCTTTCGTTGCCAAAATTCGGGAAACCTTCCCGCTCCGAGTGGCTCACCCCACCCTCGTTCTCGAAACTCGTGCTAAGGGCACAAGAACGGGGGTTGGTGGTACTCAGGGCATACGCTGATTGGAGTCTTGACTTTTTGACTTTAACCAATTAGCGTATCGTCTTGAGGTATAGAGGAGTGACCAGTCGAACTCCTCCATATAAAACCGAGTCACTTCGGCGTCGCGAATAGTAAAAATACAGTCTACGTCGTCTTACGAAAGTACAAACCATCGAAATCGCAATCCATATCTACGAAATAGATCTCGTTCGTATAGATCTACGCGTCAACATTCGGACGCTTTGTAGCACATCATTCGGTGCATCAAAACAATTGCAACGGACACTTTCGGTGCAATTAACAGCCGCGACACACGTAACACCATTGAATTCAATCAGTCGCCTAAAGTTAATTTGGCCGGCGACAAGGCGCAATCGAGCTCACAATTCGCGCCAACAATTGCAGAAGGCTTAATTTCCGAGATATTTGTCAAAAATCATTATTTACTGTTTCTGTGCTGCAACTAATAGACTACGTAAATAACGGGTGAACAAAAAGATTGATTAAATGTAATCCATTTGAATGAGTTTATGATAGATATCTCGAAAACTAAGCCAAAACAGTAGTATATACAGGATGTAAATTTACAGGCGAGCCGAAATGAAAAGGGCGATTTTACGCGTTGGGATAAGAAACAACGAAATTCCGTTAAAGGCGTCCTTAATTAAGTTAATTATTAACAATTAAAGTTTGCCCTAAAATTGATTGAAATAAGGCAATCCACTCTACACTGCCATTTGTATGCGCGATCACGCACAAGCGAACTCAGGACCGTAGCGATAGTTAGAACGCCTACCTCGTGGAAACCAGGAAAATTGTTTGTTACCCGATGCAAAATCAAAACATCCGTCACTTTC
This sequence comes from Tetrapedia diversipes, assembly GCA_033822845.1. Classification (NCBI taxonomy): domain Eukaryota; kingdom Metazoa; phylum Arthropoda; class Insecta; order Hymenoptera; family Apidae; genus Tetrapedia; species Tetrapedia diversipes. The sequence goes on from JAOPTO010002424.1 coordinate 51,691, forward strand.
CAAAAATTATTAAGTAAACGTTGAATAACATTAAACCTACTTACTCGTAAAACTCGTCCAATAGGATTTTCGACTAAAGGTCAATGATATTTTAAAGCAGATAATATACAAAGATAAAGCACCCACATGAATCTAAATCATGATTGTTCTATCGGGGAATATTTATCAAACAATACAGATGCACAACGATTATCTCGTCCACAAATTTGCATCAAAAAATACACGCACAGGTTTATACAACATATTAATATTTTAGAGAGCAATTTAATATAGTTCATAACGCTAGTACACTATTTCCTCCAGTTTCCCATATGCTTGAATGTAAAGTAATATACGTTTCTATTATATATTCATCAATTGTAAGTTGCTAACATCACAAATATCTGATGTATTCACGTGCGTCTTGTATGGAAGTATAAGTGTGTGTAAGTGAGAATGAGCGATGCGCGGATCTGAGGTGTGGGTATGTTTTTAGTCAGTAAATATACATAATAATAGAAACACCGTGTCCGGCGAACACACCATATCTACAGTTATATGTAAAATAAGGTTCTGTTACAATAAAATCTACAATAAAACTTAACATTGAACAAGCGAAATATTCAAACCACCAGAATTGAACACAGCAATAAAAAGAACCATAATTATCAATATGATGTATGGACAAATTAAATTGTTGCAACCTCCCATCATAGTGCAATGGTTACTAATAAGTTTATGAAGTCTTTTTGATTGATTTAAATTTAAATAAGATATGGATACGTTCTTATAATTGTTACATTCTTATTGTAACAGCCCTTAGATTAATGAGCAACGAAAAACACAAATGTGCTTATTTTCGTAAAAAAACGTTTATTATGAATGAATGGAAATTCTTTATGCATCTTTTTACAACTAGTATTTTATTTCGTTATCTGTATTTTTTGACTATGCATCTGAAAATAGATTTCAGTACAATCGAAATGGAGATCGGGAAGTTACAAATAAGCACACATAAGTTTCAAATAATCTGAATCAGTGAAATGCGTTCATTGAACTGTTTTCCTAGATACTTTGTATGCACCATAACAGAAATGTAATCTCGCACGTATCACAGTTAATTGTCCGGTCAGTGTTTATCATATTTTAATTAGCAATGAATGCACATATTCACTAATACTAGATGTAATTAAATACTATATTGGTTTAACGTATCATTTGAAGGGTGTTGTTCCGTTCTATGGAACAACAGTGAGAAATTTTCCTTGGCATATTTATGACATGAGCGTACCGGTATTGCTGTTTTTGAGGGTTAAGAAATTTTAACCTTTTTTGTTCTTTTTCTCTAATCCTTTTAACATCCGTAGAGGGACAATAGATTTAATTTCGCGTCAACTGTGGTTCCTCAATAGCCAAACGCCATAAGTCAGTATACAGGGTGTTAATCTACCTATGGACTTAAATGAAATGGGGGGTTCTAGACGATGAAATAAGACGAAAATCAAGAGTGACGAAATTTCGTTAAACGTTTCGTTAATTAATTATTAGCAGTTAAAGATTGCCCAAATTAGCCAATCCGGCTGCAGCGCCGGCTGTTGGGCTCGCCGCGCACGGGAGAACCGAGGACCGTATCAACATGTATTATAACGCTTACCTCGTGAGGCGCAGGAAAACTTGTTTGTCGCGGATAATTGAAAATCAAAACTTCAGTCACTTTTCAAAATGTTGAATGACATTAAACCCGCTTACTCGCAAAATCCCAAGGGCATGTCAAAACTCGCCCATTGGGATTTTCGAGTAAAGAGGGTCAATAATCTCTTAAAGCAGATAGTTCACTGCCCAAAAGTGAAGCACCCACACGAATTTAAATCGCGATTGTCCTGTCCGCAGTGTCCACAAAAAGGTACACAACACACGTACACGAATCAATCATAATTTACACCGCCACTAAAATGTATTCTTTTCTCCCTTCTTTTGCACTCCCACAACCACACCACACACGCAACACAAAATACACTCACAACTATATTTTATGTAAAATTAAAATTAAAAAAAATGTTATTTAACAGAAATTAACTATAACTAGAAACAATCTAAAAAAGCTTTTTTAATGAAGTCGAAAAATAATTCCCCTACTGAACAACAGCAGAACCAAATGACTCACCCCACCCTCGTTCTAGAAACGCGTGCTAAGAGCATAGGAACGAGGGTTAGCAGCATTCAGAGCATACACTGATTGAAGTCTTAAATTTTTGGCTCTAACCAATTGGCGTATCGTTTTGAGGTATGGAGGAGGGAACAGTCGAACTCCTCCATATAAAACCGGGTCACTTCGAGTCGCCGTGCATTGTAGCTCACAATCTTACGCATCATAATAATGCGATCTTACACGTTATACATACAAGCGGTACATCATTCGGTACTGATTTCGGCGCCGCGTTGTAACGACTCCAATACAATCATTCGATACTTGAGTTAGTCCTTCACAAACCGTACATCGTTCGATACTGCTTAACAGTACAATATTCGGTACGGACATCAACGCTGCGCACCACGTAACTCATCGAATCTGGCAGCCAATATTAATTTGGCGGGCGATCATCGCAATCCAACGAACGTATTAACGTTCACACAAACATCGCACATTTTTTCTGGTACATTCGATCCCGATAATCACGAACAGATGTAATCACGCGACGACATAACAAATCATACCATAACACAACATTTCGTTACTGACTGATCTCTCACGGATTATTCCGCGCTCGATGATAAACGATAGTCGTGGCTCGCGGAATATTCCACGCCTAGATGCAAATGGGTTAAATCGAGTGATAGTGGTGTGAAAGAAGAATACGCGAAATTATGATGTGAAAAGTACATGGTTTTTAACATATGTGACTGAATACATCGAATCTGAAACATTTGCAACCAGCGCAACATCTCATTCACGTAACCAGCCAATAGGTGAAAGAATTCAGATGCATGTGAAATCTTTCGTACAGGATCGTGACGTGGGTGAATTTTTTCATAGAGAATCGTGAACTGTATGAAGTTTTTCGTAGAGGATCGTGAATTTGTTGTCGATATTAGTCTTGTATGTATTTACTGGAAATTCATATACGAACTTCTCCGTTGTTATTTTCACTGCACGGGGAATTTTTTAAGTGATATTCACAGCGACTGCAAGAATGGTTTATTTGTAAGTGCAAGTTTGTGTACTGGAGGAAATATTAATTCTCACAGCTCGAAAATCTCAAAGAGATCGCTTGTAGATTCTTGTCGAGTAGCAGAATTATTTTTCGACTTTTTTAGATTGTTCCTGGTGTCGTACAGCTAATTTCTTTTATTAGGTCGAGTCATAAGTAACTTCCTATGCAGCTATGTAGAATCTATTGTTCGTATCTACCCGCTATGAGTTACCATGACAAGAAGTTTTTGTTTTCACTATACAGGGTGTTCGGACAGCCCTGGGCCAAAATTGAAAGAGTAACTCCCTGAGACATTCTAAGACGAAAATCAAGAGTAACGATTTTGCGTTTGAGGCTTTGTTTACGAGTTATAACTAGTTAAAGGAATCGGTTAGTCCGGACCGTTCGACGCCTGAGAACGGCCAACCGAGGCAATTCGGTAGGTAACGTCGCTGAGTCCACAGTGATGCTCCGTCGTAACTGCGTTCGGAATACGACTTACCTCTGAACAGCTACAGAAATGCACGTTCACACACGACACTCACACATGATCCCGTGATACATTTTAAATCACAATCGTAGAATGGTATCATTAACCCTAGCTACTCCACAATCCACAAGGACATATTAAAACAATTCCTGTGAAATTTTCGAGCAGAGAGGATTAATGTTTCACCAAGGTACAAACTCGCACCAACACATAATCCATTCATGCAGACGCTGTAAATATCCGTTGAAAGCTCCCACATTCATTGAAAATAACACCGGAAAAGTTTGCATATAAATCTGCAGGAAATACATACGACACTAATATCGACAAGAAATTCACGCACGTTACGATTTTCTACGAAAAACTTCGTACACTTCACGATTTTCTATTAAAACATTCACGCATATTATAATTCTCTTCGAAAAAACTAACACATGTAGCGGTTATTTATGAAAAAACTCACACAAATCACAATTATTTACGAAAAAATTCAACTACGTCACGATTTTCTATGAAAGATTTTACAAGTATCTGAATTCTTCACAGGAAAGGTCATTGCCCTATCAGCTGTTCACGGCAATGGCATACTACACGGGTTGTAGACGTTTCTGATACAATGTATTCATTCACATCTGCTAAAATCCATATAATTGTCACATCATAATTTCACGTATTCTTCTTTCACATCTCTGTCACTCGATTTAAAAACTTAATAAATAATAAACACTTTTCACGTAACAATTTCTCCTCGAAATACTCTTTATTTATTGTACAGATCCGAACATCCCGAACGATTTGTTACGCGCAGTACCGGTATAAGGTAAAACACAAAATTCGATCAGTGTTTTGTCGCGTCCACGAATGGCAGGATCGCGTCTGTCGTCCGCCGCTGATTGCTTTAGACGACTGGTTTGAACGTATCGCGTCTGAATGATTGACTGTGTATGCGTTGTGAATTGTGAACTGTGAATTGTGAGGTGAATAAGTTCCGAACGAATGAACTTGTGAATCTTGGTAGAACGTTTATGAATAATACTTGGATTGTGAATATGAAGCACGTTTGTGAATACTTGTTTGTGAAATTGTGAAAGAATGTGAATCTGAATGTGAATACGCGGCGCCGAAGTGACTCGGTTTTATATGGAGGAGTTCGACTGGTCACTCCTCCATACCTCAAGACGATACGCTAATTGGTTAAAGTCAAAAAGTCAAGACTCCAATCAGCGTATGCCCTGAATGCCCCCAACCCCCGTTCTTATGCCCTTAGCACGCGTTTTGAGAACGAGGGTGAGGTGAGCCACTCGGAGCGGGAAGGTTTCCCGAATTTCGGCAACGAAGGGGAAAGTTCTTCCGGACCCGTGTACCTCAGGGCTGTCCGAACACACTGTATAGACGAGGCTTTAGTTAGTCTTTTATGAACTGTTTTGTGTGATACACGTTACGTTAAACTGTTTTTTTAATCTCTGAAATGGAAAGTTAAAAAGTACATATTCGTCATGTAATGCATTGGGAATTTAAACAAGGCAATAGTGCTAAGGCGACAGCTGAAAAAATATGCAGTGTATATGGTGAAGACTAATAACTGATCGGGCAGTTATAAATTGGTTTATAAAATTCCGTTCTGGAGATACGACCTTAACAGATTACCCGTGGGGGGAGCGTCCTTCCGACTTTGACGACAACCTTTTAAAAGCAATATTGGAGCAAAATCCACGTCAGTCAATAAGAGGTATAGCAGAAAGGTTGAATACATCACAATCAACTGTTAACCGTCACCTGGAGAAATTAGGGAAAGTCAGCAAGTTAGGAGTATGGGTAGCTCACAATCTCAGTGGACGGAATAAGGAAGATCGTATGTCAATCACCACAAGTCTGCTCTCACGGGTAAAAATTAAGCCTTTTTTAAACAGGATTGTAACAGGCGATGAAAAATGGATTACCTATGAGGATATAGTCCACAAAAGACAGTGGCTTGATAAGGATCAACTATCCCTATCAGATCCGAAAGCAAATAACCATTACCCAAATATATATATCAAATTACCCAAAAGATTT
>JAOPTO010002425.1:0-91177 GCA_033822845.1 Tetrapedia diversipes
TAGGGTTCAGGTGTGAGTATGATAAAGCGAAGTGCTTAGAATATTAATAATATATATTTAAAATGATTTAATAGTAACGACTTAAACGAGATTTAGTTTTCAACTTAGCAACTATGATGTTCTTTCTTTCTTCACAATCACACTATTTTTTATCACACAATCACGCACTTGCGTTTTTCCCATCACATATTATAAGAAATTTTACTTTTACTTTATTTATTATTTATTTATTTATTAGTAGAGTGGATGGTAGGGTTCAGGTGTGAGTATGATAAAGCGAAGTGCTTAGAATATTAATAATATATATTTAAAATGATTTAATAGTAACGACTTAAACGAGATTTAGTTTTCAACTTAGCAACTATGATGTTCTTTCTTTCTTTACAATCACACTCTTTCTGCTACGCACTCGCATTTTCCCCGTCATATATTATAAGAAATTTTACTTTTACTTTATTTTTTATTTATTTATTTATTAGTAAAGTGGATGGTAGGGCTCAGATGTGAATAAAGTAAGGGTGCAGTGCTTAGAATATTAATAAATATATATTTAAAATAGTTTAATGATAACAACTTAAACGACTTTACAACTTAGCAACTACTACGTTCTTACGTCCTTCAGAATCACACTCTATCTACCTTCACAGTCAAACTCTACGATACCTTAAGAATATTATACAATTTATGCAGTCGATATTGTTCATCGTGTGCAACGAAATTAATGTTCATTTGTCGAATTCACGTAACATCTAGCGAACGATCATCTTTATTTCGGATCACACGGAAGCACGGAGATTAATAGGATTAAATTCGTTTTATTTTATAGGAAGTCAAATTTAGATCTTCTTTAACATTAGTTTCGTAAAATCGTACAATTCAGAGTTCTCACAGAGTTTCCGGTACAATGGTTATACAGGGTGTTGCGTTATTAAATGTTCGATATTTGTATTAGCGAAAAGAGCGAGGGGGAATTACATCGAAAGGGGTTGCAAATTGATTGCTTTCTGATTTGGATTGTTTTCAACTAAGAATGTTGAGTATGTTAAATGTACTAAGACGATTGAACGTTAACACTAGATTGCCGAATGTTGAGTATATACCTATTTTGCCTGAAATGAGTCAAATTCGACTCAAACATGAAAATTAAAGTTTAAAAAAAAAATAAAACTTTATTTTTAAGAAAGTTTGTTCGAAACAATTTTTACATACATATACTGTTTTTAAAATACATTTTCCACAGTTTTTTTTTATTAAATTTAGCACAAACACCCTTACTTCTATTCCTTTTACATGATCCTTGAACTTGACAAAATCACAAGTCAGTCAAATTGACTCATTTCGGCAATCTAGTGTTAAACTGAAATTGTGTCTTTATTTTTATATGGTGGGGAGGTTTTTAACCTGTTCGACTACTATGAGACACGGTTGGGTCTAATAGAAATTAAGAACAGGTAGGTTCGGCAAATAAGATGGCAAGTAAGATATATAACCGAGGAGTGTTCGAGGTCTAAAAGGAAAACGATAGAAAGCGCTGCATCGCGTTTAAAAACCGCATCCCGCGAGCGAGCATCCGCGATTAGACGCGAACTTTCACGCGTCCGGATATTTTCTCCGCATTTCGCGACCGTCCTTTCCTTCCTGATACTCTCCATTACAGATACTTCGAATTGATTTACAATTAACGCACGATATTGCTCGCGCGTTGTGCGACAGCTTGCACCGTTGAAATCTACCCTTACTATTTCATCCCTTAAATTAAAACCTTTCGTTGTTTCAAACAACTTGCCATCCTCTGGCAATCACACATGTTTCTCTAAAAATACACTAATTTTAAAGAAACACTCTAAGCTACTTAAACCACCCCTTTGCCATCACAAATACAGGACTACCTTTATAAATCTAAATTCTTTCCCTATCTTTCCACCCTTATTCTTCATTCCAAAACTTATCGCTGTGTAGTCACCCACCAAACTACACTTCAATTCCATAATTTGTGACGGAGAAAGATAAACGAAAGGCTTTCACAATTCGCGATCTCCACACCGTTAATTTCTATTCTCTACATTTACAGAAAACACAAGTACAGGCTTCACTTAGCATGCAAAAATATACAAATTATCCCAACTGTACGACACGTTACGCCATCTAGGGGGTGAAATAGGCCTCCACTTAAGTTCCACTTCTTCGTTCGCGCTTACAAAGCTTCGAATTTGCATAAAAATCCGCAGTCCAGTCGTGATCACCCAAACTCGCGCCAAAGCCTGTCGAAATTTCGTGTTCCTCGTCATTGTGACTGTGTTCGAGCAACTTTTCGCTGGCATTGTCGTCGACAACGAATCGAAGGGGGGTCGTTGAAGCCTCCCCCGCTTCGTCAACGGGGTTACTTAATTGAGGAGCAGTTTATCAGCTCTCTCTTTCTCTCTCTCCCTTCCTCTCTCACGCGGCACGGCTGCGCTCCGCTCGATAAGCCAGCGTCCTTAATTTCCAATTATCCTGGTTATTAAGGCCGGGGAGAAACTTCGCGGATGCTTCCTTTCACATTGTACGCCCGCGGACTTGTTTATCGTCCGCTTTAATTGAGCCGGCATCGCGAGAGGCACACTTACGCGCGACTCTTGTTCTTCGTCTTCTTTCTCCGCGCGCGACCCCTTCGTCCATTCCCCTTCCCAAGATCCAGATTCGATCTTTCGTTTAATTAAGCTGCCGATCGTTCGATCGCTCGCTTCCGTTCCGCGGCCGCTGCTGCCAGATGAAACGCGACGGATTTATGGCCACGCCGATGCTTGGCAATGGCGTCGGGATGCGTCCAGGATGGAGATACGCCTTCTTTGGTCGGACGAATCGCTTGCTTGCTACGTTTTGTAAGAAAGCTGTTTCTTTTCTCTTTATTATAGAATTGGAAAGTCTCTCGTGGATTGGGAAAAGGAAACTTGAAGTTAACAATACTTGTGTCCTAGAGTCTATTACTGTATCTGTTAGAGGGAGATAATAATTGTAGGGGAAAAGGAAATCTGAACTGTAACACCGTTTATGTCCTAGACTAGATTATAACTACATCTAGAGCTTGCGACGAGTAATTTTGAGCGCTAAACTTCTTAAAGAAATGATTTCGAAAGGTCTTGTTCTTAATCAGACCTGTAAATTAAATGGCAAGCCCAAGGTTCATGTCTCTGCAAAAATTTCGAGTCTCCTTCCGATTCTGTCGAAATGAAAAACTGTCCCAGGTTGTGATTCTACGAATTGACGAAAAATTGCAATTACCTTCTCCAATCAAGGTCTTGTTCTTCGACAGACCTGTAAATTAAATGGCAAGCCCAAGGTTCGTTCTCCTGTAAAAATTTCGAGTCTCCTTCCGATTCTGTCGAAATGAAAAACTGTCCCAGACTGTGATTTTACGAAGTGACGAAAAATTGCAATTACCTTCCCCAATCAAGGTCTTGTTCTTCGTCAGACCTGTAAATTAAATGGCAAGCTCAAGGTTCGTTCTCCTGTAAAAATTTCGAGTCTCCTTCCGATTCTGTCGAAATGAAAAATTGCCCCAGGCTGTGATTTTACGAATTGACGAAAAATTGCAATACCTTCTCCAATCAAGGTCTTATTCTTCGACAGACCTGTAAATTGAATGGCAAGCCCAAGATTCGTTCTCCTGCAAAAATTTCGAGTCTCCTTCCAATTCTATCGAAATGAAAAACTGTCTCAGACTGTGATTTTACGAATTACCGAAAAATTGCAGTTACCTTACCCAATCAAGATCTTATTCTTCGTCAGACCTGTAAATTGAATGGCAAGCCCAAGGTTCGTTTCCTTGCAAAAATTTCGAGTCTCCTTCGAAATAAAATGTAGCCCCAGACTGTGATTTTACGAATTACCGAAAAATTGCAGTTACCTTGCCTAGTCGACGTAAAATTTTAACAAGCACGTCGGATCGAAAGTTCAAATTTCTCTGCCAAGCAATCAGGGAAAGCTCTAGTTTCTCTAAGCTTCGATAGCATCGATCACAGACGCTACGCAAGATCGCGGTTTCTTTCTCGCAATCAACGCGAAATCGCGTCGCAATAGCGTTATCAACGGCGCGTACACCGTCTCGATAACGCGGCGACAGTTCGTTTCCTCGATCGAGGAAGTAACACCGTTGTTTATGCACATCGGCAGCGCAGGCTGTTCGCGCGTGCGCGCTGCACCGTGCACAGACACACATGAACGAATGCATGCGCGACGCGAGGTCAACGGCACGGTTGGAAAACAACCGACGACGACGGTGCAGTATGGCACACGCGTTGCATACTACTGGCTTCTGTATGTGTGCGAGTGCATATACACGTATGTGCATACACGTACACATCTACATACACTACCGTGCATAATTCATTGGACGCTGTTAATAAATCTAGAATAAAGAAAAGCGTGCTTTACGGCTGAAAAATGAAACTGTATCGCATCGATTAACTCCGCTGTGGATGCGTGCGCGCGAGCGCGCTTTTATACCTGGACAATTGGAATATTCAAAATACGCAGATTTGCAAAAATATGCACTTAAAACTGCCCAAAATCAAACGAACTTATACGTAGGTTTCATTTTTGTTACCCATTGAAATCGAAAATGTGAACTTTCATCGATGTAGGTTATATCACGATAAGTGTGCATATCTACATGTTCAAATAAAAAATTTACAAAATCTATAAGCTTGACAACACGCAGCAAAATGGAATCCACATACAATGTTTGCTTCACCTAAAATATTTTGTACACTTTTAAATTGTATGCGTTCTGTGTCATTTTGCATACTTAGATTTCCCATAAGTGTACACGCACGCGTACAGTGGCAGTCAAAAGTTCAAGTTCCAAAGAGTCAAAGGAAACAAATTAATTAATTGACAAGAAATAACAGTGTAAATAAAGTTTGTATTCTATGCCGATCAATAAATAGCGTTCTACCATAACGACAACAAAAATGAATAGATAAACAATATAAAATTACGTTTGCCATTGTCCGGTCGTCTTAAACTATTTGTCCGCCGCTGTGTGCAATAATTTATGTACGCGCGTGTATTGGTGTGTCACGTTGTCCGTCCAACATTATCGCGGCAATTTCGATCGCTCCCTTTATCTTTAACCCGTTGGCACGCGCGTCCTCTGTTCGTCTGTGCGCTTAGAGAGCCCGGGAAATGCATCGAACGTGGCGTAAGAATGGGCCGGAGGGGTTGAGGGGGGAGGGGGGTGAGATTGTTGCAGGCCGGTGGCGAGCGCGTTTTTATTTATGGCGTTGTTTGCTCTCCGAGTTGCCTCTTTATTGGAGCGTTTATCGGCTCGCGCTTGTTTTCCCTGGGTCATTTCTCCTCCCTCCGCGAAGAATAGACATTTTGTTGCTCGTCGAATGCGACGGAATTGCCAAGAATTCGTTTCTTATAGCTTGGAAGCCCGGTGACGAAGCTTCGAATGGGAACAGGCGATGGATGATCAGGAAATTTTAGGATCTGGGTTAGATTCGGGTTAGGTTTGGACCTTCTTAATTTCAATTTAGGTAGTATTGATCGGTGTTAACTCTTTGCGCTCGAGAGGCGACTGTTAGTCATCAAATGATAGTTTCGCAAATTTTCAGATTTCGGTCAGTTTGTTTATTAGACAGACTCAGAAGTTAAATTGTTATATATGTAAATTTTTGTAGATTCAGCTATTGCATTTCTAATAATAAGATTAACACCAAGCATATGATAAACAATACTTTAGTTATGCAACTTGAGATGCTAAAGAATACTTTAGAGTATTAAATTATAAGATATTATGTAAATTTTAGTATACTGTTTAATTAAACTAAATAACATTTAATAACGGCGAATCTTGCATTTAAAAATTCTTTGAAGTTAATATCATTAGACGACTAACAATCAGCTCTCAAATGCAAAGGATTCAAACGCTTTATCATTCTACATAATTCGTTAGAGGTGTAGAGGTGCTAAAAACTTTACTGTTTTATATAACCCTTTAGCGGCGATTCTTAGTTTCTATTTAGGTGTTTACGGCCGTTAAAGCTTTATTATTCTACGTTATTCCTCAGAGGTGGTCCTTAATTTTTATTTAGGCGTTTACAGGCGTTGGAAGGTTTATTGTTACGAAGCAACGAATTCACCTACTTACAAGCTCGCCGTAATACACTTCTTAGTGATGCCTAAGAAAATTGTAAATATCTCATTTACATTGCACCCCTTTCGAAAGAAAATACTGTAATCCACCCTCGACGAGGATGCACGCCAACACCTCTCCCGTTGCACACGAAGCGCACGTAAACTCTCACCCGTAGGCGGCAAAGAAAATAACGATCTTGTTTATTTACATCCTCAACTGCTATTCGCGCTCGTAGATCCACAAAAAGAGCATTAGGTGAGTGGGAGTAGGCGGAACGCAGGCTGATGTAAGGGGAAATCGGTGGGGAGAGAGAAGGAGAGGACGAGAGAGACAGATTTGCATGGAAAGGAGGAAGAAGGAGATCTAGAGAGAGAGAGAGGGAGAGAGAGAGAGAAACAGAATTTTTCCCGGACGGTGAAACTGTCCTACGATCGACTTTCCGTGCGACGACCCGTGGCACAGCGATAGAGTCGAGCTTCTCTCGAACGATATCGAGGATTCCTTATCGGATATCGATCCGTGCTATGCGAACAGAGAGACTCGAACTCGTATGTTCTATGACGACAAATTCGTTTTAAGCGAATTCGCATGCAATTTTTGTAATCGCAACTAGAAACGTTCCTCGGGGTTAACTTGGTAAATGTTGCTTGGCGTCGGTGTGGTTCTATGGAGGAAAAAACCAAGCTTCGTTTATAAACATTTATTTCCAAAGTCTTTTTAAAGATTATTTTATAAACGTTTAAAAGGAATTAGAAAATTCTTCTGTTGTACCATTGCTTAATAATAGCCATGTTTTTTGGGCTCTCTTTTCGATTTGAACTATGTGGTTTGGCAATGCCCATTATGTAACTATGGCAGAAACGAAGTGATTCAGAAATTTTGTAAAAACGGATTTTTTCCTCCATTTCCTATGAGTGAATGCATAAATTTGTATGGTTCAACGATGACGTTTAATATAAACGAGTTATGGCGGTAGAAAAATTTTAAACGGAGGAAGGGATAGGTTAATTTTGATGATTTGATTTTTTTTATAGATTATAGAACATTGATACATTTTAAACAATGAAATTGTACACTATAAAGTGTTTAAGAAGTGTCTTTGATATGTACGGAGAAGATTGAAAAGGAGGAGAAGTTTTCTAGTCGTAGAAATAGAGAAGCTAGTGATGAGTGTCAAGCATTTTTCGGCCGGGATCGGAAAGCTAGTAGAATAAAACTACGGAAAATGCGACGGCTATCAAAGGCTGCAATCCTTCAAGTTTTAGATTGAAATAACATCTAGAATACATATGTTATATTATTTTACAGACATACTAATTGTTTAAACTTTTAACTAATTCTTTGTTTTGCATACTGCACTTATTTAATAATTTTCTAACCCTGTTACCTATAACCGTATAACGAAATTAATTAAAAAAAAAATTTGTCAGAAATTGAAAAAAGTGAGAAATAACTTTACAACGGAATAGACTATGAAGTATCATAGATTTTATTGCAAACTTTCCATTATAAATATTCATTCACAAAATCCTTTTAAATATTATTTTTAAAAAGTTTAAAAAAAAATTTGGAATATTCTAAACGTGTAATGAAACATTCTTCTGTCGTGCCATTGTTTAATAATGGCCATGTTTTTTGGGCTCGTTTTACGAATCGTTTATTCTGGTTTCAATTTTCAAACGCGTTACGCACACGTGGCCGGTGATTTTTTTCCGTGAAACCTGAAATGGTCTGCGAACGACCGGTCAGTTTTCACGTCGGACACGGTGATTCTTCGCCACGATCTATCACGATGACGATGATGAAGCTACCCGAACGCGTTGCGATTTTAATGGCCGCTCGTTGTCGGGAATAACTAATGCCCATCGTTTCTGTTTTTCTCTGTTATTTCGTGTCATGAATCTTCGACGCGTTGCCGATCACCTCGAACACTGCTGTATTCCTTTTCCTTTCCCATCGTTATGCTCGATTTTCGCTTGCACGATACATTGCAAAACACAGCACTGCTGGAAAATAATCTTTTTTTCCCCACTTTAACAATTTTATACTTATTTTTCAAGCGTGAATTAAATTTTCGTTTAACGGAATACGAAGAGATACGATGAAAAATAGAATGTATATTTTCTTTATTTTTTATCAATTTCATTAAGAAGCAATCGCGGTACCAAACATTTTTAAACAGATTCCAATAGAACCTTTTTTCAACCTGTGCAACGCAGAACTGTATCAGATTCGAGGAATTAATTGAAAAAAAAATACCAGCCCTAGAGTGAAGGAGGATGAATTTTATATTGTTGACATTCTCATTATTTTTAGAATTTATCCTACCGAATTTCATTCGCATTTACAGCATTTCTTTCGTACGAGTCTCAAATAGCTTCTAACGTTGAATTTGTAACATAATATAATTCTGTTTCTTACGAGTTAACACAAGTCTCGAGTTTCTTCTAATTTTGTGTCCTCTTATTTTGTTGCAGGTAAGAATACATGACATTAGATGAATTTTACTCTTCGACCTGGAGCGATCACCTGTTTCCAGCAACTTCGAGCAGGTAACCCCTTCTGACATTTAGGTTAGTAATTATTTTTCAATTTTGTTGCCAATAACTCCCTAGTGTTTTACGTACTTTATTTGAAATTTATTCCAAACGACCGAATGGTACTTATTTTTTTTTTTTTATTAATTATATTAAACATAGCTTTCAAGTATTGTAATGACTTATGTTCGTTTAATTTCATTAACCCTTTGGTCTTAAACTTTTGTCCGCTGCTGTATTTAAAATGGCACTGTTACTCAACATAGGATTTACTGCGATAAAAACTGACGTCGAGTCACACTCGACGAAGGTTCACAAATGATTAAGGATTACGAGCCCCCGACATCGACTTCTGTACGATCTCATCGTTCAAATCCAACGTTTCCACGACGCGTCGCGACGAGTCGTGACGTTCGACCTTCGGACCAAAGTCGTACGACGACGAATACACGGGGACGTTTTATCGCCACGTTGTTGCGTCTTCGAGAATTCTTGGTCTCGCGGCCCTCGTAAAACGCTTTACCGGCGAATTAACCCTGAGAGATCTCGGCGACGCGGGAATTGAAATCCATCGTCGCGTCGAAACGGAGCAGAGGAGGTGGAATGGGGGGAGGGAGATTACGAGAGGATCCTGTAGAGTAGGTCGAAGAGGGTGAACGATCGGGTGCGATTGAAAATGATTGGCTAGGGCGAAAGCATAGGGTGTTCTTTAGAAGGGGAGGTCGTGTATTGTAATAGGTTGACGTCGAGATTTTTGGGAGGGCATTTCGAAGGGTTCGATTCAGTGGTTGGACTTTGGTTGGGGATATAGATTCATACGTGTTTGGTATGAATTTGAAATTTTTGTGTTTTGTGACGCGAGATTTCAAGGGAACGAAGTCTTTCGGGGGATGTTTGTTGGGTTGCTTTCTGCAATCCTTTAAAAAACGGTAACGAATATAGCAGAATTCAAATTTTACTCAATTCAACTCAATTTAGACCCTCAGCTTGAAATTGAATTGAATTCAATTTAAAGTAAACTTAAATGCTTGAAGTGCAATTCGAATTCAATTTCCACAACAACAGGAAATTAAAGAATCCACCGATGAGAAAAATCTGCACGCGATTTAGATCGTGGAAGGGTTGAAACTGCAGATAGTCCGCTAGAGCCCGCGACAATAAAAACGTAAGCGAATCTTGGAGGGAAGACAGCGACAGGAAAGGATCGATTCCCTGCCTCCGTCCCTCTGATTTTTCTCGTTAGCCGCGTCCGGAAGGGCAGGATGTCCCTCGGATTGCCGGGCTGTTAGAAGGCGATCGAAGAGGGTGGCGCGGCTAGGAGGGGGAGGAGGGGGGAATAGAGGCGAGAGGAACAGAGCTATAGCCGTGCAACGGCAGCGGAAGAGAAGAAGTCTCGAGCCGGACGAGAGGGAGGAGAGAGGCGCGCGCGAGATATCGAGGGGAGCGAAACGAGCCTCCTCTCTCTCCCTAGGGTCGTCGAAGACCGAGGGACACAAGGAGGGAGAGAGAGAGAGAGGAGGGAGAAGAGAAGGGAGGGAGGGAGAAATCGAGCGAACGAGGGGCGCGAGGGAGAAAGAGGGAAAGAGAGAGAATTGCCAAGAATATCCAAGGGCCGATGACCCGTGACACACAGTCGTATATATACTTGATATCATCACTCAACGTCCGAGTTGCACGCACGCGATTGTTGCAATGTGTCTGTGTGCGTGTGTATTTGTGTGTGTGTGCGTTTGTGGTTGCACCGCGTCGAGTACGCAATGCATACTGCTACACTTTTACTTTCCTCTTTAGGCACGGGGTGTTGAAAATCGAAGGAGCCGCGAAAGTACTTGCAATTTTCTGATGAACAATGTTTTACCTTGTTAAGTTGAAATATTGTACCTCGTAGTTTTCGGTTTTCTGGATATATTGAAATGTAAGAAGGAATTCGCGTTTTATGTGAAGTTAAGAAATTCTAAGGGCTTCGCGGTATCTCATTTCCAAGTGATTTTCAATATGCTAACTTGCATTTTTTTTTTTTTCATGATATATTGAAATATTTGAGGTTCCATACCGTTATATTGGTTTCTGTGTAAAATTGAAATATTCTGAGGGCTTGCTAGTTTAAGATGGTTGAACTTCAGAATGCTAGGATGACGTATTTTAGTTTAGATAGGGAGTATTTGAAAAGGTTAAAGAATATTAGCGAATCTGTGAGATTTTTGAGGAATTCAGTTTGCAAATTGTTTAATATGAAATGAAAAGAGCGCAGATAAATTGTATTGAGGTATGAAAGCCGTTCGTTTGCTTTAAAATCGTCAGAGACTCCGGGCGACCTAGACAGTGTCTATGTCTGACTAGACACGGTCATTATTCTACTGCCGGCTTCTCGTTACTCCTATCTCGAACCTGATTCCATTCACGAAATTCTCTTTTCCATTCACTAATTACATTGCTCCTTTCCGAACATTTATAAACAATTGCATCTTTTATATTTCTTATGGTACTTTTTATATTTTCCATAAAATATATTTTAAACAAATTCTACTCATCGTCAGTTGCTGTTGGAGCTACATTAAAATATTACATATTTTATATTCTTTCTAACATATTTCGTATTTTGCATAGAATATATTTTAAACAAATTCTTCGCAGTCTTAATTGCTATCAGAGCTACATTAGAATGTTTCTAAATTAACACTATTCCTACCGTGACATTCCCACGTAAGACAGACTACAAATTTTTCTCAAAAAGTAAATAATGAAAAAAGAAGTGAATATTGAAAAATGTATTATCCGTATATTTGAAGAAAAGTCCAAAGTTTAAAGGCGATTCAATTACATTGTATCTACGAAATTCTAATCGAAATTTTAAAAACGGTCATTTGACCGGTTGTTGTAGGAATAGTGTTAAAATAGTCCCTCAGTAGTCGCTCAGTTAAATTCGAAACATTGAAATCTGATAGCAATATTTTCTTCTTAAGAGTTTGTAAAATTCTCAATTTACATGATACAAGTGAATGTGGCTCGATTTTACCGCTTTTCGCAACAGAGTCGCGGGTTTCGCCCAATGTGAAACTGTTTTCCGTATCGGCGTCGAACAAAAGCGATGCACACGCGTTGTTGCTATCATCCTCGCGTTCGGGGAGCGGAAAAAACGGGATCGCGGCGCGGCTAAGCGAAAAAATACGAGTCTCGCTGTTGCGATTTATTTGCAACGACACTCGTAACTCGGAGCTTCTTTTTTATCGGGGCTAAGAATACTCGCCAGTCCGCTTTGTTTGACGTTGCCTCGCTTTGGGCCGTGATAACGCCATGTTATCGGGTGGTCGGCGAGTTCAGCGTCGTCGTTGTTGTCGTTGCAAAAAAAAAAAAAAAGAATAGAGACACAACATACGCACAAGCGGACGAACAAAAAGAACGTATTTTGAGTTGCCAAGAGGAACGTCTTCGGATCTATCTCATTCTCTTTGTCGTGCTCGTCCTGCGTTTAAAGCTTATTATCGAAGTGTAATCGCAATTGTAACGCAGAACAGTATTAAGTTTTTCTTTTCACTTGTTTGTGGTCAAGAAATGATTTGGTCACGGATGAATAGTAACTCATTGAATTCGAATTTTAAATTTTCTATTCGATCAATATATACAGAAACGAACAAAAGTTTAAGATCAAATGGCCAATGAAAATAAATAAATAAATTAATAACAAATAACAGTGTAAATAAAATTTGTTTTCCATGTTAATCAATAAATAGCGTTCTACCATACTAACAATAAAAATGAATAGATAAACAATATTTGCCAACCATAAAATTACATTTTACATTGTCCTGTCGTTTTAATTTTTTGTCCGCTATTATAGTTTAGAAATAGACATTAAGTACTGGACAAAAGTTTAAGATCAAATGGTCAAAAAAAAAAAGTTAATTAATTAATAACAAATAACAGTGTAAATAAAATTTATATTCCATGTTAATCAATAAATAGCGTTCTACCATACTAACAATAAAAATGAATAGATAAACAGTGTTTGCCAACCATAAAATGTCGATCGACACGGTACGTCATTGTATACGCGTATGTATTTTCGTCGCCAACGAGAAAATGCGCTACTTATCGATTAGCATAAATTAATTAGTTTATCAGCGTTCGCTGTTCAGCCAGAGACTTTTGCGCGCTAACTGCCGCGACAACGTGCGACAAACACGAGTGTATGGCCGACGCGGCGGTATGGTAATTTCTGTTGCGACAGGAGCTACGGCTACGTCACTTCGAAGGGGCAACCAGATTTGTCCATGGGGAACGGACCGGAGCTCTTTTCGCCCGCCACCGGGAAATTCGATTTTTGCATAAACACCGTGGGTTCGCGACCGCGTGGGCGATCCAAGTGGGCAGCGCGGTTACGGTGTTCGATGATGCGTCATCGTGTCCTACGGAACGGACACTCGAATCCCCTTTCGAATCAAAATGGAACGGTATTACGCGACGGTGACAATTTTCGAGGCTCGCTAGAGAGCAACAATCGCGACGTTGCTTAACACTTAGATATCCCTTTTTTTCCTCGACAAAGCAATGCCATTGATTCTATTTACTTTTGTTATTAGTTGGTCCTAAGCTGATGTTGAATTAATTAAAAATTGTATTTTGGAAAATTTGTGAACAGTACCAGTTCAAGATTAACTAATAACAAAAGCAAATACAATCGATTGCAGCGCTCTGTTGAGGACAGAATGGGAGATCTCCC
Source organism: Tetrapedia diversipes (assembly GCA_033822845.1). Lineage (NCBI taxonomy): Eukaryota > Metazoa > Arthropoda > Insecta > Hymenoptera > Apidae > Tetrapedia > Tetrapedia diversipes. Next base: position 13,382 of record JAOPTO010002425.1, read on the forward strand.
CATTCGGTCGGCTAAGTGTTAACACGTTCCGTGCCGGACCGTTTTTTAAAGATTTTCCGTTCAGGTCACGTGAGGCGAATACAACCTACACTTTTACCATTAAATAATGTTTATGACCTAGGTACACTTTACAATTTTTCAATATTGCGAAATCATAATTAAAATTTTTTTTAAATTCTTCCTTTTTACAATGAGAATACCCACCCAATGGCTTGAACGGAAAATTCAGCGTGGGGCGTATACAATCTACATTGTTACCATTAAACAATCTTTTTGGCCTAGGTACAGTTTACAATTTTTCAATAGTACAAAATCATAATTAAAATTTTTTAAAAATTCTTAATTTTTACAATGAGAATGCCCACCCAATGGCTTCAACGGAAAATTCAGCGTGGTGCGTATACAACCTACACTGTTACCATTAAACAATGTTTTTGACTTAGATCGCGTTCAGTTCGTTCGCATGAATCGTTACGCGAATACGTGTCACTGGCGCGCGAGGGATGTTCGAACGGAAATTTTCGCGGGCGATTTCTCCGCTCCTCTCCCATTGTTCCCGGTAACTCGTTAACGCGTGGGTCCTGTTCACGGGCTGTGAACGCAAATCCCGGTCAGCTGTATTATTGGGTCATTATTCCGGGTAAACCGTGAGGAAGCGCGAGCGGGCGAGAAAAAAAAAACGAGGAAGAAGAAAAACGAGGGGAAGGTTACCCCTGTTGGGGCTGGAAAACGAGCTGTGCGGGGGAGCGTTCGCGCGAATTCACGCGACCGGATCAACTTTGCTTGGGCAAATCGATTGGAAAAAAAGAGAATGGTCGGATCGTTCGAGAGGGGTTTCGAAAATTTGCTATTTTTTCTTTTTTCTTTTTTTTTTCGAATCACTGAATTCATTTCTTGTCGCGCTTAACCCTTTGACAGTGCGACGAACTAACGAACAATACGTAAGAAGCAATTTGCAAAATGACCGTCGTATCGTTAACACAGCCTTTTTCGTTTCTCAGACTAGATTAAAAAAAAAAAAAATACGTAACTTCAACTTTTTGTATACAATCCGTTTTGTTAATTATATTATTATATAGCACGGTTTAAAATATAAAACTTGTATTTCCGTAATTCATAGTTCACACGAATCTCTATTGTATTAAACCGCGAAAGGGTTAAATCGGTTTTAGGTTTGAGACGTTGGGGGTACCATTTGAATTTCTCATTTTTTATTTCTTCGTTGGGGATTCAATCCAAAGAGATGTACGGAAGAACGCGTTACGTTTCGGTTTACCATCAATTGATTTCACGATGAGAAATGAGCGATTAAATGCATCCCAACTTCACGCAGCAAAGCTTTCGTTCCTCTTATCGAGTTCACTTCACGCGTTACTTCGTGCATCCCTTCAATTCCACATTTCAAATGTAATCAAACACCACTTCACGCACCTTTTTCTCTTACTTTCCCTCTGTTACTCTCCCTCTCGTCCAATTTAATCTTCGTATCGTTTCGATCGCGGCATTTACAATTGTTCTGGAACACTTTAATCTTGTTAGATAAAAAGATGAATTAATTTTAACCACAACGGAACTAACACGTTTCAGCAAGAATTATTCTTAAATACCAATTTTCCTTCGTACGGCGAAACGAATAAATAATTTTTCATATTGCACATATCAACATATCGTTACAAATTATTCTTTATGGGATAAGATATGCAAAATATACAGAATATAGAAAAATATCTCGTAAAAACTAGCTCTTCTTGAAGCCCCTAACATGTCGCGAGGTAGTCGAGAAAAATTCAGCGTGAAAAAAAAAAAAAAATTGCACGCGTCCGGTCCCTTTTCTCTGATAAGTGCTCGTTCAGCGTGGCGGAAAATCAGTAGGGAAAACGAAAGGGAAAGGGTGCGTTGTTCCTAGGGGTAATATGGGTCCGGTGGTAAGAAGTGAAAGGGAAACGACGACGTGGCCAGGGACACGTGGACATCCGATTGTTTTCACTTTTCGAGATGCAAGGGTGGCCGAACTGGGGCAAACGGGTATCGATCCGGAACGAGTACAATCCTCGTTGTGAGTAAAAAAAAAAAAAAAATAATGGTGCTCTACGGAGTCGAACAATAGAAGCTGAAGAGACTTGAGAAAAAAAAGAAAATATACGTGTACGTGTGTGTGTGTGGGAAAGTTAAATCAGTGAAAATGGGGTTAAGTCGGAATCACGCGTGAGCTTTTAAAATTTTGTAAAAATCCGACCTTCTGAAGTCGAGGGTGAACATGAAATAAAGAATTCCTTACAGCGAAAATTGTAAGTAACTTGTGGGGTGTGCTGAGAGAGTGAAATTTAGGGCTGCAATCGTTCTGTCGTATTCGTTTCACAAATAACACCGTTAAACGGAACACGATACTTTGAAATTGTTTAAAAAGAAACTTATCCTTATTTTCAAAACGAGACACGCGTTTAATTTCCTCGGTCCTTTGCAATGGGAACTTTCTCTTTTAACCCTGCGTTCACTCGCGAACAATCTTCTGTATACCGATTATAAGCAAAAATGATGTGTGTTGAAAGATTCTTGGCTAGAAAAATACGCAATGTGTTCCTCGATACTTCGTAGTTGTAAAAAAGTATCGTGTATAATTCAAAGGAACGACGTAGATCCAATAAACGACGTCTGTTTGATGTAGGTGATGGAACTTAAAAAGGTGAAACACTCAGAAAGGAACTTAAAAAGGTGAAACACTCAGAAAAAAGTTTCTTCCTGTAAGTTTGTTGCCAATTTAACACTAGGTTTACATTACCGTCAATTTGACGGGTTTCAAACTTCACGAGCAAAATTTGCAAAAACAAGTGCAAAAAGAGTGTGATTTTGAACATAGCAGTTGCTAAGTTGTAAAGACGTTTAAGTTGTTACTGTTAAATTGTTTCAAATATTACATCTATTAACACTAGGTAGGAACTTCATGAGTAAAATTTGCAAAAAAATTATTATACTATTATTCCTAGCAATTTTTGCTAACTTTTATCGATGAAGCGATACAAATATACCCAAATCTATTTCCCTCTCAGTTCTGCAATTTCAAATTCTGTTTTATGTATACCTTATTCCTTGGTATATGTATATTGGAAATAGACATACAAGAAATGTTCGTAAATCTAGCGTTAAAGGACGAGGCCTCGCGTTTCACGGAGTAAAGTCGCGCGATCCTGTCGGGACACCCTGTATAAGCCAAGAAGCTGAGAACAGTCGAGCGGACTCTCGTAGCTGTGGAACAGTGACCCCCTGGACCAGAGATACAGTTATTGCGTTTACTCTCCTCCGTGCCGGTGCACGTACCAGCCCGTGCGCGCGCGTGCGAGCGAGCGAGTGCACACGCATACACAGGCGAGTGCTCGTTGCACTCGACCGTCCTCCGTGCATTGCACCGTCGTTGCTAGCGATGGGTGCACACGATCCTCTCGAAAGCTTTCGAGCAAGCGAGAATTCCAGAAAATAAATGAATCTTCGGTTTGTACCAATGTTTTTTCTTTTTTTTTCGTTTATTTTTTTTTTATTATTTCAAAGAGTACATTACAATGAATCCTCAGCAAGAATTATAAGTAACTAGGTTTACGGGACCCGTAGATTTGACGAGTTTCGAGCTCCATGAGCAAAATTTGCCAAAACAATTACTATTATTGTAGAAAAATGGTTCTCAAGATTATTTATTATTATTAATAATTACTAATTAAATGTTATTTTGATATTTTTGGGATATTCGTTCGACAGCAGATGGAACCCCAACTCTGATTTTTAAAAAAATTTTCAATTACCTTCCCAAATAATTTCCACAAATTTTCACGGCGACTGGATGTACGGTTTTTGAATCTATCGAGTACAGACAGACAGACAGACACACGTTCATTTTTATATATAGAGATTATTCGGGTGTATTACAATGTCGTGAGGAGTAATTAGATCACTGCAGTTAAATTGTGGATGTGGTAGTTAAACTAACTAAATCTACCGGTTAATTCTATAACGCTAGTAGCGTATTTAGAGCTGTGATGCAAATGCGTTAAATTATTGAACGTGGTGGAAATTATAGTTGTGAAACGAAGGAAATGATTGGTTAACATGTTAAAATGATACTAAATAATAATGATAAATTTCATAAGTTAAAGGATTTCAGTTGGAAATACTGCATTTAATTGAAGAGGATAGGAAATTGAGTTTTCTGTTGAAGGGAAATGTTTTCTGAATTGCTTTAACGTGTATATAAACGGTCTTGAAGGTTTTTTATGTTACGAGACTGAATTGAAAAAGATTCTAATAAAATTTTTAATTGAGAAAGTTTGAAACACTCATGATCCTGAATTGCTCAGCAATCTCGTTTTCTTAAGAATTTCAATTGAATGAGAAGAAATCTCAATTTTTGATTTTTCGATGGCAAACAACTTTTAAATATATATTTCTGTAAATAATATTCTTGGTTTCATTCTTTTTTTTCTCGAGTGATTTCAAAATTAAAGTAAGGTTGAAAAATTTTCGCCGTTTTCTGAGTCGATTCGAAGCCATCGCTGGCTGTACGTGACTCGATCACGGATCGACCGGTCGAATCGCGAGGAAAACCGGGGAATGAACGAACGTCGGTGCCGAAAAATTACGAGGCTTTGTTTTGCGTGTCCTGTTTTTCTCCTCTGTGCGCCAGAGGCGTATTTTTTTTTTTCTCGTCCGAGTACGCTGCACTCAATTTTTTCCCCTTTCCTCTTTGTAATCTTTGCACCGGAACACATCGGGTGTCTCGCGTGTACTATTCCCTTTTTCGTTTCTTTTAATCTTTTTTTTACTTTTCTGTATTTTACGTATTTTCTTGTACAACCAGAACCCAAGTTGATCGACTGAAAATTAATTAGCGCAAAGGGAACAAATTGTTTAACGCAAAGTTCTGTTTATTTCAAGGGTAACTTTGTGTTTCTGCGAAAACAAGAAAAATTCTTGTTTCAGTTAAAAATTTTTTAAATTACGAACATTTTTAGAATAATCAGAACGTTAATGAAAATTTAAAAGGCTTGAAAAAGATAAATGAACACTTTTTGAATCAACGTTTCGGTTTCTGGTTTCAGTTTAAAATTTTTTAAATTACGAACATTTTTAGAATAATCAGATCGTTAATGAAAATTTAAAAAAAGATAGATGAACATTTGTTGAATCAACGTTTCGGTTTCATCGAAACGAGAAGTTCAACAGTTTCTGTGCGCCGTTCAGTTATTTAACGGGAGAAAAAGCTCGGGAACGTATCGTTACAAAGTGACCCGCTTTACAGTTTTATTTCGAGCTTGTCGAATTTAGAAACAATCCTGCACACTTGGACCCCTCGATTAATGCCTGTGACGCGACGAAACGTGTGTGTCTCTTTGTCCTTCGTGGTCCACGAATCGATAAAATGTGCAACGAGAATAATTCTCAAGCGTACCTGTTAATCGTAAAACCGTGATCGACATCGAAGAATATTTCATTGACCGCCAACAAAATCTTGTTTCGTGTATCGTTGAATAATTTTTCAGCCAATAAGAAGACGGAAAACGCTTGGCTTTCGATAATCAATTTTAACCCTTTTGCACTTGGCTGTCCCCTCTCACGGGACATGGTAATCCTAGCATATGATAGTTTCAGACCTCAGTTCAGACCCGGACGTTAAATAGTCGTATATGTAAATTTTAATATACGACTTAATTAAACTAAATGAAGTTTAATATACGACTTAATTAAACTAAATGAAGTTTAATATACGTGAATCATAGTAAATATTTCGAAAATTGTTGAAGTTAGTATCGTTAAACGACTAACGGTCACCTCTCGAGTGCAAAGGGTTAATCCCAGGCGTTACGTTGATTCGGGGTGGAATTAACGAATTTTAAAGCAATAGTAAATTCAGAGAGCGATAAAAAGAAAACTGTGTGGAACTTGGATACCCGGTCGCTTGAACCTCAACGTTTTTAAAATCAACGCATTATCCGCTTAATTGTAAGCGATATTTTCATTTTACCGGCGGAGATATCGAAAACGGAATTCCGCTGGTGTTGCCGCAGTCGCCGGGCGATACGTATCCGAGGGGGAAAGAGGTGAGATGGGAAGGGATAAGAAGGGTCGTGGCCGATGTCGACACGCCAGAAATTGTGCGGAATATCGAAATTACACGCGTGGTGCACGCGCGCGGGCTCGGTGAGAACCGAGATAACCTCGTTTTGGGTGCAGCGAACGAAACGGGTTTCCTGCAGCCGGCTTTCGTCGTAGGGAGACTCTCTGCGGCGCGGCGATGCAACGATAGAATGCCGTTTCTAGAAGCCCTGAAACATGCGAATCCGTCGTAAAATTGCCGCAACGCGTCGACCTTTCTTTCTTTTTTTTTTTTTTTTCGTTGAAATCGGCGCGTGAAGCTTTATTGTTCTATCGTTGTTTCAATTTCAGCTGAAATGTATTATAGGAAATTTCTACTTTACTTTATTCAGTAGAGCGAGAAATGGGACTCGGGTGTGAATAAAATGAAAGTGAAGTGTTTAGGATATTAATAAATGTATATTTAAAATAGTTTACTAGTAACGACTTAAACGAGTTTTCAACTTAGAAACTATGACGTTCTTTCTTTCTTTACAATCACACTCTTTCTGCTACGCACTCGCATTTTCCCCGTCATATGTTATAGGAAATTTTACTTTTACTTTATTTATCATTTAGTAGAGTGAATGGTAGGGCTCAGATGTGAATAAAGTAAAGGTGAAGTGATTAGGATATTATTAATATATCTATATTTAAGATAGTTTAATGATAACAACTTAAACGACTTTGCAACTTAGCAACCACTACGTTCTTACTTCCTTCAGAATCACACTCTTTTTGCCTTCTCAATCAAATTCTTTCTACTTTCACGGTCAAACTCTTTCTGCAACGTGCTCGCGTTTTATATTATAGGAAATTTTATTTTTATTTTATTTATTATTTAGTAGAGTGGATGGTAGGGCTCAGATGTGAATAAAGTAAAGATGAAGAGCTTAGAATACTAATAAATGTATATTTAAAATAGTTTAATGATAACTTAAACGACTATACAACTTAGCAATTACTACGTTCTTACTTCTTTCGGAATCACACTCTTTCTGCCACGGTTTCGCATTTTCCCCGTCGTATATATTCTTCCAAACACTCATTTCCTTTCATTCTAATTGTCAATCCGATCCACTCGATCGCATTCCCACAATGAGATCCAAAAAATGAGAATTAATTCGTGCAGTATCATGATCCTATGGTAAATAAACGATAACGATGATGGTCATTAACATATAAAATTTCATGCGGAATGGTGGTTCATTTATTTGCTTGACGTTGCGATCGTGCAATTATTAGAGCAACTATGTAAATCATTTTAGTAAGTGCCTTCTGTTTGCTTAAAAATGTTTCAAGAAGACGCGAGGTGAACTCTTTTTTTCTTTTTTACACGAATCATTCTATTAAAACGGATACGCAGTATTGTCCAACAGATTCTCTCGCGTAGCCGTAATTTGTATCCGTGTCACGCTTCTTTAAGCACCGTCGTTTCATAAACTATTACCGAGGTGACAGGAATTGAATCACCCTGTATAAACTGGAATTTCTACTTTATTCTTCTATTTAGAGAGCAATTGGTTTAACTTCCCCTCTAATTATAGCAACATCATAAATAATTGAGATACTATCTGGACCAGTATTCTGCCTCAATGTAGCTGTCTAAAGCGGAGTATAGTACGTCTAAAGTTTAGACGAAGCTTATTATGCGTTATGATTTCCTTCTTTTCTCGTTGCTTACACCTTGGGCAAAACGTGGCAAATACTTGCATAATGCGATCTTTTTGTCCTTCGTTAACGATCATCTTTATTCTACGTAATTACTATCATCGGACCGCAAAATATTCGATCACCCTGTATAGATCGACCAATATTCAATCGCAACGTGGACAGAAAATCAAATTCGAATTAAAATCGCGCTCACACACATACACACAAACACACACACACAGAACTATTTTTGTCCTTTCGACAAACAACAATTACACTATCACCGCATCATCGAATATTAGACCACCCTGTATAAACAGCTAGACATCGATCACCGACATAAATTCGAAGCCCGGTCTTCGCAGTCGAGCAACTTTTAAAAATCGTCACGTATGGGGGCATCGACGAGAAAGAGAGAGAACCAGAGAAGGAGAGGAACAGAATATGTGTTTGTGTGTGTGTGTGTGTGTGAGAGGCGGGAAAGCAAAAGCGTGTGATAATAAAATGGCCGCGTGCGCATGCACCGGGCCCGGCTATCTGATCGTGAAAGCTAAAATACAACCACCAAATGCTCGTACTTTCTACTACGCTACTTACTGCGAGCTACGCGCGATAGTAAAGTGATAAAACGTCCTGCGAGCGAGAGAGAAACAGCGAGAGGGTTTGTGCCGAGTATAGAAGAGGAGGAGGAGGAGGGGCGGAGGGAAGGGAAGAGCTGGACGCAGCGGCGTCCCACTTTCCAGGCAAAAGATACCCGCGAAGATAGCTTGCACGGTCCCCCGGACGCTTTCCAGCTAGGTGAAAAAAATCGAAATGTGCTCGATAGCTCGATTTACGAGCCGATATGTACTTACTGCTCGCTACCACTGTTCGCACGCGAGGATCCAGTTCACCTGGTTAAGCCACCTTCTCTTGTTCTATACGATGGCGGTAGTGGGGAACGTAAGGGTTCTTGTTGTTGCGGAAGGATGTTCGAAAGAATGTAGAAGGATGCTAGGGAATTTTGAATCCACGATATGGTTATTTTGGAAGGAGGTAAAAAAATTGTGGGATTGTTGTAATTCTTTAATTCAAAAGGATTTTGTGAAGAAATTGGAGGAGTGTTGGCGAATTTTTGGAATTGTTACTGGAAAAGGGATATACGTAGAGAAAGAATTAATAAGATAGTCAAAACGATCAATTTGTAATTCTTTGAGGAAGCTTTGTGAATTTACTGCGATGCAGTTTCAGAAATTTGCTACGATTTTCTATAAGGAGTGTGAATAAATACTGATTTTTTTATTTTTATTTTAAACGCTTACTTCCCTTCATACGATTTTCAGTTTGATTTCTTTCCCTCAAACAAGCTACGATTTTCTATAACAAGCGTGAATAAATACCGATTCTTTTTTATTTTAAACGCTTACTTCCCTTCATACAATTTTCAATCTTTCTTTCTTTCTTTCAAACAAGCTACGATTTTCTATAACTAGCGTGAATCAATACCGATTCTTTTTTATTTTAAATGTTTACTTCCCTTCATACGATTTTTAATCTGATTTCTTTCCCTCAAACAAGCTACGATTTTCTATAACTAGCGTGAATAAATACCGATTCTTTTTTATTTTAAACGCTTACTTCCCTTCATACGATTTTCAATCTTTCTTTCTTTCTTTCAAACAAGCTACGATTTTCTATAACTAGCGTGAATCAATACCGATTCTTTTTTATTTTAAATGTTTACTTCCCTTCATACGATTTTTAATCTGATTTCTTTCCCTCAAACAAGCTACGATTTTCTATAACTAGCGTGAATAAATACCGATTCTTTTTTATTTTAAACGCTTACTTCCCTTCATACGATTTTCAATCTGATTTCTTTCCCTCAAACAAGCGTGTACAATACACACATATTTTTCTCCGATCGATCCAACGAAAGCTGTTCCACGCGCACGCGGACAAATCGCAAGTGCTTTTTTGCCGTGTAACCACGTCGGATTAGCATCTGTTGAAACGAGCCGCTGATAACTCAATTCACCGACAATTACGCGTTTGTGATACGGTTAGTCGCGCCGGACGATAAGCACGCGCTTCGAGCATTTGCATATCGGCGTCGCAAATTTACGATCCGTGTGCACGGTGGTGGCTGTTCCCGACGTTAGGTGCCCCCGACTTCTGTCGAACGGGGCGCCGCTTTTCAAAAGGCTACCACGTATAATTATTCATACGGGGGCAAGTAAAGGCGAGCGAGATCCGATCGTTGAGAGCGGCCATTCCGATAGCGCTCGCGGGAATTTGCATATCGCCGAGGAAATTTATGAACTGGCACGGTGAATCGATCATCTAACGCTAGTGAACGACGACATTGCCGCGTTCCAGCTCTGTGATGCCAGGACTGAGGACGGGAGTTCTCGAGAACACCCCCTTCCATTACGCACACTATCGCATCGTGGTAAACGCGTGTACGTGAGCTCAGCGTTTCAGAAATTCTTTCAGAAGACTTCGAGAAATCGTGAGAAAAAATTGTTCAGGTATAGGAAACTTATTTCTGCCTGAAAACTCTCCATACTGAAGTGGTTCAGGGGGTAGCCAGGTTAACCCTTTGCACTCGAGAGGTGACCGTTAGTCGTTTAATGATACCAGCTTCAAAAATATTCAAATTCGAAATATTTACTGTGATTCACGTATATTAAACTTCATTCAGTTTAGTTAAGTCGTATATTAAAATTTACATAAATGACTATGTAACGTCTGGGTCTGAACTAACGTCTGAAAATTTGCGAAACTATCATATGCTAAGATTACGATGTCCTATTAAAGGGGACAGCCGAGTGCAAAGGGTTAAAATGTTTGCGCTGTCGCCGCATTTAGTCAGTCCACATCGCTATTTGTATCGTGCGCCAGTCATATAGACCACCGATATACTTCATTAATAAATATATAGTTCATTTTTCGTTGTTTAACACTAGATTGCCGGATGTTGGGTATATACCTATTTTGCCTGAAACGAGTCAATTTGACTCAAACATGAAAATTGAAACTAAGAAAAGAAAAATAAAACTTTATTTTAAAGAAAGTTTATTCAAAACAATTTTCACATATATGTTCTGTTTTTAAAATACATTTTCCCTCAGATTTTTTTTATCACATTTAGCACAAATTCCTTTCACGCGATACTTGAACTTGACAAAATCACAAATCAGTCGAATTGACTCATTCCGGCAATCTAGTGTTAAGTTCTTTTTCACATAACCCCTCAACAAAAACAAATGAAAGTTTTTCCCTCTCGCTGTTGAAGTGCTAAATCGGTCAGAAATACAAAATGGCGTTTCACTTGAAAATGATATTTAGTGTTCCCACAAAGATCCACGTCTCGCAATTGAAAGTAATTATCTATGAGTATAGAAAAATTCTGTTCACACGAATCACGCACAACGAACGCACAAACGCGAAGCATTAATTGCCACGACCATTATTTATGCATCGTGTCTTCCTTATCCCCTTTCGTAAAATTCCACGGCGTAAAAATAGACCAACGAAGACACGCGAGAAAGAAGTGCCACAACCTTGAGGCGCAATTGAACCCTCGATCGTGATGTCAGATGACACCGGGGTCCAATCGTAACTTTGAAGTACAATTGAAGAATTGTTCGACTATATTTAGCGCCATGCGAAACACAACTTCACGCTTTCTAACTTCGCTGTAACTTTTAAATCAAAATTCAGAAACATTCGAAAATTTGTTTGTTCGGAAAAAGAATAATTTCCATACTCGTTGGAAAACTGAAAAAAAAAATATATAAGCATAGTCGAATATACTTTTTCTTAATAAGCTCCCGCAGCATCTCGTTCGATTTGAGAATTAAGGGTAGATAATTAAGGGTGGAAGCGATGAGGGAGGGGTAGACGGATGGGGAAGATGGTTGAAGAAACGAAACCAGAGGGGTGGGAAGAATGGAATATTTGGAAATTTAGGAAATGTGGGAGGGATCGTGAAAATCGTGAAAATCGTGAAGATCGTGGAAATCGTGTTGTAATATTTAGAGGGATAGTCAAATTAGGGATAGCTGAAATTTTAGTAAACATTTTGGAATTTTTTGTTACTTGGGTATCTAGTTGCTTGTTAATTAAGCACCAAAATTGTTCGTTCATTACTCCGTGCAGTGTTATGCTTCGCGAGTTCTCGAAGAGTTTACAGTGCGAGCGGTTATTTGGGAACGATTACGACGAATAAAAATGTACGGCGTCTTATGTGACAAGGCGACACAAGTGGAAAACGCTCGGCGAAGAAGAAAGCCATCGGGCGACAATGTTTCGCGGGCATAAATCAGATCGGAGAAAGTTACAACCCCAATTAACCTCTGCGATACGGGATGGCTCGTGCTTGGCCAGGGTTCGTTGAACCGATCTCCGAGAAACGAGCGAACGCCAATGAGCGGCCGTTTTGGTCCGTTCACCTGATAACAGGATAACTAATGGCGGATAAATATAGGCATGGCCGACCACCATGTTTTTTTAGAATTCGGTTTTCACTTATATTTAACTCCGCCTGTAATATATACATATTTGAGATCCGGTGGTAATGAAATTAATTCTGATAGAAATAATCGTTCGATGCGAAAGCGATACCGTTGTAATCGTTAAACGAAAAATAATTGCAAAATCACGGGATACAACTGCATGATTTTGAAAATACCTAGTGATTATGATTTTAGATGTTAATTGAGCGTATAGCGTTTTCGGATATTTTTGAGATCGTACTTTCTTTTTACGAATATAAACCGATAGCACACAATGTCTTCGTAAGAGAGTGAGTTAAGAGGAATTTTCAAAATATATCCAAAAGCCACCTTAATTCATCTTTAAAACAAAAAATGTATCTTAAACATATGAAATTTGCGTAATATTTATCTACATAATGTTACATCTACGAATTTTTGCCAAATTCGTCACTACTGCCAATAGATCGCGAAACGAGAAGAATGAATGAGTCGCTTTGAGAAAGATGGTTTATGGTTAACTTTTGCTTCGTGATATTTCTGTATTCAATTTCTAACACTCTATAAGGCCACCTTTCCTAGTAGTATTATAAAAATAGAGTATTTTCACTGTTGGCCAAAACGATGACATCGACGAATCGGATTGGATGTTGTTAGATTTTATGAAATTAGTGATGTTTCTATACACCTTTGGCAATTACTTGGTAAAGAAATTGTTTTATTTATAAACTACAAGTAATACACGTATAAACAGATAAATGTTATTTAACGACTCATACATCCAATTCTTACAACCATCAACCGTGAACTGCGCGGCGTCGAGCACGCTCTTGTCTTTTATACTTGTTAGGAGTATTAGTTTCGAATATTCTGGAAGGTCCTCCACGCGCCATAGAATAAGCCGTAGGGAACATTCTGGAAGGACCTCGATAAATGACAAAACACAGTCGCACGCTTACACACCTACACAGATTCCCACAAATCACGCATACATCTCTACACAGATTCCCACAAATCACGCATACATCTCTAACAGATGTCAACGAGTGATGGAAAGCATTAAGCGGAGCAAGTGAAGTATCCATCTCGTCCCTGCCCTGTTCCACTAGCCATCTTTTCGCGGACGCATGATGCTATAAGCAACGTGCAAACTGTAAGGAACGAACTACTCCTCTTTCCCTTGTGCCCTGCCCCGCGAGACTTCTTGTCAGCAACACATAGTACTGCGTAGCGTGTGAAAGGTAAAAGGCGAGACGGAGAAAGGTGAGATTGGTCGGAGGTAGTTTGAGACCGGCTCTTGTCCCTTCGACATTCCAGAAGCAATCTTTCCAGCTCCGCGCTATACTACGCTCTCGAACGTCTCGAAGCCGGGCAATTTCTCCGATTTGACGGAGCGAATCGGCCGGATCGAACCCGCGCCGCACAAAGGTCTCGTTCCACTTCTGAAAATCGTTCCGCCGGCAAAATCGTTCGCTGGAACGACACGTTAAACTTTCTACGTGCGTGCAGCGACGAAACGAAACGCACCGCGCCTCGGTCCCCCTTTTCTGCACACGCGGCATCACTCGCCTTCACGGCCTCTGTTTACAATGACGTAACTGCTCCGCGAATCGCCGTTCTGTAACTTACCTTCGCGAGTCGTTCCGTGAACGATGGAGAATTCGTCTTTCGCGCTGTAGATTTTTCTCGAGCACAGCCAGAGGGGAAAGGTTTGAAATTGGTAGTTGGTTGGATTCGATCTTTTGGTGAATTGATCGAATGTAATGGTAGGTTACTGTGAGAGCGATTGTTATTACAGATGCCCCTCGACTTTCGCACACAATTGGTTCCTGAAAGTGTGTGCGAATGTTGAGTGTTCGAAAGTAGAGGGGTGTACAAAAATATGCACCAAAAACTGTTTTAAAATACTGATCGGAACGACATTGTAATCTGATGGCTGAAGTCTGATGCCCCCTGAGAGGGGACAGTCCAGTAGCTTACTCGACTCGCGATGTTCCCTCAGAGGGGACATCCGACCGCAAAGGCTTAACAAATTTAATTTTTAAGAATATGCGAAAGTAGAATGTGCGAAAGTCGAGGGGCGCCTGTATTGAGAATGGGTCTTGAGGTATGAAAGAGTGTGAGAGAGAGAGAGTGAGAGAGAGAGAGTGAGAGAGAGAGATGTGCGTAAACTGTGTGTGTGATCGATGGCTGAAGATAAAAAGTGTGTTATTTAGCTTGTTGCTACCTTTGACTCCCCCAGTTATGGTTTGAAACGAAGTCGAAATAGAGCAATAAAATAATACCTAGTCTATCCCGTTACTATTTTAATTATTATTAAATTGGAGAGGGACAGATGATTCGTCGGAAATATAAGTTGCACTTAATTTATTTTCAATACATTGCAAGGTACGATATAAAAATTGAAAAAAATCTCAATGATCGAGTTAAGAATACAAATGGCTGACTATCCATAGGCGACTGTGGAAGAGAAGCACGATTCTCGTTTAGTCTCGTGATTTCTGATCGACAAAAATTATTCCGCTCGAACGTGATTCAGTTTTCGTTATCGAATAAAATGTTTCGTAACGCTGCGTCACAAGGAAGATTCGAATCGATGCCGAACGATTAGCCGCGATTGTAATTCAATTGTCACTCGTGGCGACGCGCAGTTTCGGGGCGGGCTGGTCTTTTATTGGGGTGATTGACTGCTCCCCGAAGGTTGATCGCTCGTCTTTTTTTCTTGCTCCTTCCCTCGCATCGAGTCGTGTGCGTTTCGAAAAGCCGATCGTCGCGATGTGTTTGGTCTGTCGTCGACGATGGAACGCGCGCGCGTGTCACGTTCCGCGTCGATATTTTCGGCCGATGACGGGAACGAACAGAGGCGGTTCCTCCCTTAGGAATGCTTAGACCAGTGGAAACACAAAGCGTGCCTCTTTTCTTCGACAAAATTTAATCTTTCGTTGTTGAAAAATTGAAATTCAAAATATTCAGCAAATACTAGGTAAACAAATTTTCATGGTGATAAATCCATAAAAAATTGAACAAGGCGAAACAACCCTTATTCAAGGTGAATGTTACAATTTAATCACCTTGACCAAACGATTTTTATTTGAAACATTGTTCTTCCTAACAAATGATTCACAAGTTATGTGAAAAATAGTAAAAATAAAAGTAATAATAAAAACAGCCTTAAAATAAGGGACAGAAATTTTGCATCTCCTTGAAAACCTAAAGCAATTAATAGACCGCGATAGAATTTTTATGCAAATTCAAATTTTTACAAACGCAGCAAAAATTGAAATTCTCTAAATAATGTGACATGAAATATTGTATTTCAGATATTTTTTATATTTTTTTTCCATATTACCATATCACATTCTATACACTCTAGCGTATTCAAATTTTCTATGAACGCGTTAAAATTCCCCGTTCTACCGATCAAAAGTAAAAATCTAAGACGGAAAGTATGAGTTACTATTGTAAACGGGTTCGGTCGAATTCGTTCACGAAATTGGTCGGCCGGCATTTGCATGTGCACAGGAGCCGGGGTTCAACGAACTCGGGACCGGGGTCAATTCGCGGGGGGACCCATGGAACTTCCTTCAACGAGACCTAACCCCGTGAAACCTCGACCCGACATTGAGGCGATGAATTACGAAAATGATCGAGGGAAAAAAAGGCTGTGCGCGAACGAGGGGAACGGCGGGGCTGAAGGAGGGTCGGAGGGGGCGGAGAGACGCCGGCGCTTATGCATCGCAGCCGAATTCTGTGAGGCTTGACAGACGAGCCTAATGAACGAACCTATTGTCCGTGAAGTTCAGAGGAAATCGAGGCGAATCGAGGCGAATCGCGCGTTACGCGTGGACGATCGCCCCTGTGAACCGACGCAAATTCGAATTTCGCGCTCCCCTTCATACCAGTGATCGGCCAAATTATTGCATCGATCGCGAAGATTATGGTGTTTTAAAGCGTTAAACGATCGACGAAGATTTCGCTGATTTTGTAGCTAGAGAATTCATTGTGCGATCGGTGGAATAATGTAATTTATCGGAGCGAGGTAATTTCTTTTTCTTTTGTTGCCAATTATCCAGGGAAATTGAAGATTGAATTTGAAGCAACGGTGGGGAAAATTAAGCCAAGGGGTGGAGTTATCAGGGTGGTTAAGAAATCGGTTAAACCGCAAGATAAAATTTAACAAGAAAGACAGAAGTATACATTTGAGATATTGCTCGATAAAACACGTTGTGTGAAATTCAGAGGAAACGTTTATTTTTAACAGTGCAAATGTAGGAATAGGATTTCAAAATTGTTCCATCACATATATATTTTACTTCAACAAGCACCCCTACTTTTACCCCATTTTTTTCTTTTATCATTAAACGTTCTCGTGAGCTATCCAAAAAGCGACCGCAAAAAATCCGTTCACCTGTACAGAAAGGTGTCTATTGTCCCACGAAGACCTCGCAACCCCATTAAAAGTACGAACAGCATCCCTCAAATCTCGCCCTTGAATTTATCGAGGAATCAAGAAGATGTTTTGCAGCAAACACGAAGGATCACCGAGACAAGCGTGTTATGCTCCGATAAATATGACGAAACGAACCGATCCCTCCCCCTCCTTGCCCCGTCTCACGAACGTATCCCCCGCCATTCCTCCCCATAGAGCGGTCGTCGTGCAACGTCGTGGTTCAACGAACCCGGGATGACGTGATACTGCCATGTTGGGAATTTATTATCTGACTCCGTTGTCCAACGACCCCCGCTTTTTGTGTATCGCGACGCGAGACCGAGCGAACAGTTCTTAGTTCCTTTCCGATTTCAACGGGGGAGGAGAGCACGCACGCACGCGCGCGCGCGACCCACACAGAAAGAGCGAACGGTCACGTGGCACGCGACCGACAACCCCCGATTTTTCGTGGCCTGTTCTCCGAGGGGGTTAAGAACGACAGCGAACAGGTTCGTGAAATTTATGTGAAATTTATTTGGTGTCCGAGACAGCAGACGTCGCGCTTGAATTTGTTCTTTTATTTTCTCCGATTTTTTTTTCTTTGGGAGGGGAATTTGGTCGGGGGTGAGAACATCT
This sequence comes from Tetrapedia diversipes, assembly GCA_033822845.1. NCBI lineage: Eukaryota > Metazoa > Arthropoda > Insecta > Hymenoptera > Apidae > Tetrapedia > Tetrapedia diversipes. The sequence continues at coordinate 30,695 of JAOPTO010002425.1, forward strand.
CTTTATGCGATTCATCGAGGTTAAATATTGTAATTGGAGGGGTTGATTTTTTTATTATTGGAGTTTTGAACTTTTAAATTCTAAGGTTACTGAATATCACATTTTTACAATTCTTTGATTTTCTAATTTTTGAAGTTTTAGTATGTTTATTGTTTAGAGAGAGCAGATGTCACGCTCTTTTTTTCGATTTTTTCTTTTTGGAAGAGAAATTTGGTTAGGGTGAGAACGTTTCTTTATGCGATTCGTCCAGATTAAATATTGCAATCGAAGGGGTTGATTTTTTACTTTTTGAGTTTTGAACTTATAAATTCTGAAGTTGCTGAATACCGCATTTTTACAATTCTTTGATTTATCAATTTTATGATTTTCTAATTTCGGAAGTTTTAGTATGATTTTGTTTAATTTGGAAGATTTGACTCGACCAACTTTGAACGAAATTCAACGCCAATATGCAGGTTCTGTTGGAAGAATCTTTGACCTTTTCGTAGTTGAACACAGTTGTGGTACACGTGTGACCAGCGAATTACCCTATGAATTTCAGCGAATTCCCCTAGCAATAGCATTCCACGCTTATGAATTACTTCGAACAGACGTGGAACTGTAATTAAGTGTCCAACGTCGCGTTACCGGTTTTTAATTAAACACGCGCGGTTCTCTCCCTCCCTCTCTCTCTCTCTTTCTATCCGAGGTCGTTGATGTGTTTACGCGAAACACGATTAAAAGGTCCCTTATCTGAAAAATTCGCGGCTGAAATTCCATCTATTGCAGGTGTAAAAATGGCTAGTGGCGCGATGTTTACTAGGAAATACTCGGATTACCTGCGAACAGCTTTTTCACTATCGCCTGCAGGCTCGCGTTTCCTGCGTTTATCTGCCCGTCAACGCGAAGCTATTGTTTACACGTTTCTTTGAACAATCTTAAACAAACTATCCTCGTTTGTTGCTACCATGCTCCGTTGGACACTAAAATGTGTCGTAAAAATGCGAATGCGGTAGCAGGATGGCGTGTGAAACGTTGAAAAGTTACACGTTGCATAAAATCATACGGAAATACGGTATTGAACATTATGAAAACGTTGAAAATACGGAATATTAACCGTGAAGGGTAAATTATACAATGGTTCATCAATATTCAGAGAAAATCTATAAAAATTAACATACGAAAAGATTCTACAATAAAAAAGAAAAAAATGATAAAAATGCAAAATTCTAGGAAAAATACTGTAAAAATATTCTTAATTGCGTCTACACCCAGTCCCACGAGAAAGAGAAAGAAATTCACAAAGAAGTGAAGAGGGAATCGAGCAAAGTTTGCATCATCGATCGAAGCTATGCGATTGGAAGTAGAGAAGGTACGTAGACCCGTTGCATTCCCTAAAAGAGTTCGGTGCCGATTCACTTCCCTCTTACGAGGAGCCGGCTTTCCTATTCTCGTTGGAAACCCATTGGAAAGTCGCGAGATTGATTCCGCTTATACGGGCTGAAGCGAGTGAAGATGTTCCCCGGTCGCCTTAATTGACGGCCAACAGAGTTTATTCGCCGGCGTCGCAGCTTTCGAACGGCCTTGCAGAAACCGTTTTCCCGTCCCTGATCGCCCCGCAAAACATCCAGCCCGGGCCGGCTGAAAGCTGATCCGACGGATCGAAAGCCGTTCTCGTTGCGTTTCTCGTCGTTTTCACGACGATTTCTATGAGTCAGGGGGGCTTAGACACACACACCGGTTCCCCACTACGGTGACATCTTTTTTTTATCCGAACACCCGGTTACAGACAGTGTACTTCAGTACATTTCTATTTGAAATTGAATACAGAAACCCTGTGAAGCAAAAATTAACCGAAAATCAACTTTCCCTTGATGTACTTTCTGAAGGGTTGCTTCCAAGAACCCAAGCCACGTCTGGTGATTTAGAAAGTAAGAAAATGTTAATGATACAGAACAGAAGGGGCTGAAGGACCTGGACGGGGTCGGAAGAATTTCTACCACTGCGTTTGCCAGTCTCGTGACAAAGCTCGTGAAATTCGGTCAGAGTTGCACCTGAGGAAGGTGCATACAATAAGGGTATGAGACGGATAAAGAGTAGAGTTTCTAGATACAGATAGATCAAGAAGTAGACTGAAAACTTGGTGCGTCGGAATTCGTTTAGCGACGAAGTTCGATCGTTGTGCACGACGGTTTTGAAAGGCAAAACGGGTGGTTCCTTTCATTAAGATTCTTCCAGCGAGAGAGCAAATTGAACTTCCATTCGGGGCAACCTCGATCGCTCGAACGACGACTCCTTTCGATGCAAAATTACTTGGAAGCGGAGTTGCACGATTTCGAAGACGAGAAAGCGTGCACTCGCCGCTCGGTTGGATCAAAATTCTTCGGGCGAAAGAGCAATCGAAACTTTCCTCGCGTCAATATCAATCTCTCCGAGAATTTAACCGCTCGTGTCATTTTTATGAATAATTACGACGATCGGTTGGAATTCTTACGACCCCATCCGAGTCCTTTTTTAGCCCCTTTGTTCGGTATCTCAACGTTTTCTTACTTTCTAAATTGCCAGACGTGGCTCGGATTCTTGAACGAAACTTCTCTTTTTCTTTTTTTTTACCAGTTTTAACCCCTTGACTACTGTGGGCGCCTGTAGGCGCTTAGAAATTTTGTGTTTGTGATACTGAGAGCGCCTATAGGCGCTCGACACAGTTTGACTTTCTGACACTGAGAGCGCCTATAGGCGCTTCACACAGTTTGGCTTTCTGACACCAAAAATTCGCCGTTCTCGGCGCACATCGTAACTCAATCCCTGCCGTATGGTACGACCAGTACATATCAAAGTCTGCCGTAGTCAAGGGGTTAAAGCACGATTAGTTCACAAATACAGCGATCATAAATTGCGCTCGCAGTAATCTACCGCTGGGACGAACTGCGGCATCGTGAAGTGATCGAAGCGTAGTTTACCGAGCGAATAGAATTTTAATTAAAGAAACGTCGATTGGCCATTCTAACTCGTTCCTTTTATTTCTGTCAACTCCCTCCCCCGATCGAAATTGAACATTTACTCCCGCCACAACTGTTACGTTCGCGCAGTTTGACAGCATAATTGAGATTAATACCCAGGATCGTGCACAATTTGTTCTCATGCAAATTGTACGACGATTTCAATCGGCGGAGAAAGAGACGCGCTGAGAGGAGTTGCGTCCGCCCCTTTGATCCTCTCTCTCTCCCCGTTTTTCCGTCAGACCGGGAAGACTCGGAAGCCGCTTACGAAACGAGATATCTCGCATCGTTTATTAACGCGCGCCACGCGGCCGATGGTCGTTAAAATTCTTCGAGCCGCGTAATTGAAATCGAGGCGAAATAACTTCGATCCCCGTCGTTAACGGAGATAATTATCGACAGCGTTTCTCGCCGATCCGTCGTCATTTATCTCCTCTCCCGTTCTAGACGAACGAAAATCGACGCGGCCCTGTCCGGAAGCTGAACGGCAGCGATCTTTCAACCTCTCGATCAAATAGTTTCCTAACGGAGAACTTTTTCAAAGACGTAACCAAAGTCTGGCGGATGAGAAATCTTTTTTAACATTAGAACTACCGACGACGATTAAAACTTTTTCAAAGACGTAACCAAAGTCTGGCGGATGAGAAATCTTTTTTAACATTAGAACTACCGACAATTAAAACTTTTTCAAAGACGTAACCAAAGTCTGGCGGATGAGAATCTTTTTTAACATTAGAACTACCGAAATCAAATTGAAAATTATATGAAAAAATACCGAATGCATCGAAAGCAGAACTTTATTCATATCTTTTGTAGAAAATCATAGTAATTTTTAGAAGCTTTACAACTGCGGATCTATAAGGCTGCTATGAATAATCACCAATTGGTCATTTTGACTGCTTTGGTAGTCCTAGTGTTAAACTGTACTTATTTGCATGAAAGAAATCAAATTGAAAATTACATGAAAAAAATACCGAATGCATCGAAAGCAGAACTTTATTCATATCTTTTGTAGAAAATCATAGTAATTTTTAGAAGCTTTACAACTGCGGATCTATAAGGCTGCTATGAATAATCACCAATTGGTCATTTTGACTGCTTTGGTAGTCCTAGTGTTAAAGTGTACTTATTTGCATGAAAGAAATCAAATTGAAAATTACGTGAAAAAATACCGAATGCATAGAAAACAAATCTTTATTTATACTTTCTGTAGAAAATTATAGTAAATTTTGGAAGCTTTACCACAGTAAATTTATAAGGTTGCTATAAGTAATCATCAATTGGTCATTTTAATTCGTCTGATAGTTCTAGTCGCATCGCACGCATTAAAAACAAAACGTGCTTTTACGTTTCTTGCAGTCTGTCGCTGAAGCACGTACGAAAAGTACGTATTCAGTAGACTTGTGCTAGAAAGCGGGTATCATACAAGTATCATAAAAAAATACTATCCAAAAAACTGTCGTTTCTGTTTTTTTTTTAAATCACAGAGTATATATTTTAGTGTAAAATAAAATAAAGTTTTGTTAAAAAAAAGCGAAGTAGTTTTCGATTTATTACGGTTTTGCTGGATGACCAAACTCCCGCGAAATTCATGAAAAAACGCCCGCTACACGCGTAAATCCGCGGCGAAATATACCCGCATGCAATTTGTTAAGATCAACTTTAATCCTCGCAGGTGAACAAAAATTATGCTCTGAAAATATTGTCTTGAACTATGGAACCGTACGAGAAAGAAATAGATTTCAATTGAAATATTCCACGTGAAAACGTTAGTTCTATACATTTTTACGAAGATATATGCATAAGCTTCTCTAAAAAAAAAACTGTAAAAGAATTGTCAAGAATGTGGTATTCCGAATTCGTATAATTTTTCCGTGGGAAATTATCATCCGGTTTGGCAGTTTCGGATTGACGTTAATCCGTTTCCCGTTGAAAACGTGTTTTTGCCGAAGGATCCCCAGAACCGCGACCGTTCAACGCTTCTTTCTAAGCCTCTTTCTTGCCTTTCTCTTCGACGAGCGCCGGGATGCGTTGCGAAACTTACTTTTTGCCCGGCGCAACTGGATGATTCTCGTTTTTGCGCCCGTTCGAATTGCCACCGGTGATTTTCCATCGAAAACGAACGAAACGCGTGGAATTTTCAACCTAATACACATCTTAAAGCTTAATCGACTCAACCTTCCGGCACTTGAGTGACTAAACGTACAATCTAACACTCAAGTAATTATGTAACTGAAAGTTATAAGTTAATTTTTATAAAGTGTAGCATAAATTGCCTTTGAAACTTGAGAAATCCGAATCACAAATAAAAAGCAATGCTTAAATTAATTTCTTGAACAAAAATGGAAAGGAAATCCTTTCAGAACTCGTTTTTATCCACCTCAGACTTATCGACAAAATCGCCTCTTGAAGATTTTCCACCAGGTTTCTCGGTAAAAGAAAATTTATCAGAACCACCCTTTCGAAAGCTCGCATATTATTGTAGAAAAAAGGTTCTTAATATTATTTATTATTGTTATTAATTTGAATAATGGCGAAAATATATATAGTATACAGTGAATTCTAATTCAACTCTGCCACGCGACTCTAAGTTTAATTCTCAGCTCTTTTTACGACTCTACAACTCGGTTTTCTATTCAATACTGGTCTGTTCTTTTTCGAGGAAACCCTTATACACCTTTTCCTCCTCCCACCCCGCGCTTTCGCTAAACATTGTCGACCCATCGGTGAATTTTCCGTCGCCAACGATTTTTTCCTATTTTCAACCGATTATTCTTTGGGACTGGCATTCGATCCACATTTTCACTTTTCTAGCCCTTAAAACTACGATACTACATTATAGTCGGTTTACCGGAGGGAAGGAAAAAAAAAATTGTCGAAGAAAACTGAAGGTGTACGATTAAAAATTCCAAGCAAACAAATGAAAACGCGTAATTTCACCAAGGTGTTCGTTGGTTTGTTGCAGAGTGGAAAGCTCAGCGTTGCAGTTGGTGTATCCGCTGGATTCTCGTCCGGTGCAGCTCATCTTTCGGGGGTTGCAGGTGGTCAAGGAAAAACGGGCCCTCCTCCGGGATGTCTCGGGCGTTGTTAAACCCGGCGAACTTTTGGCCATCATGGGCCCTTCAGGTAACGTACCACATCGACGTGCACGATCAAGTATCCCTTCTTCGCCCCCTGTTTCGCTCCCCTTGCCCTGGAACGGGGGGGCAATCCGTGAATCTAGCGACAGATTGGTTGGGGACGAGAGGCGGTCGGAGCCTTTCGTTTCTGCCTCGACGGAATTGATTCGAGTGATCGATCGAGAGATAAAGTCTAGACTTCTCGAGGGTAATGCGTTTTCATTAGTAAAGGACATCTCGGGGTTGGACTTTCATTGGTCGAGGTTTATCGAGTGACTTTTCAGGGGGTTCCACAAGGTTTTGTTTGGTATTACGGGTGCATCCATAAATTGGTAGAACACCATTGCCGGTGACTTCGTTAAAATTGGTCCACCGAGCTTTACATTTTGCAATCGATCAGAATTCCACGTATTTCGATTGCGAACGATAAATTAGTGCGTATTGTACGTTTTAAGATATCAGATAAGAAGTCAATCGTTCGCAAAAACTACCCTCCATGTGATAGAACATCCTCGATCTATTTCAATCGGTAACTACTAGTTCCCACGTTCGAATTGGCAAATTTGATCTAAAATTCCTGAAGAATGTGCTCTTTACCAAGGATCAAAGAGGGCGCCAATTCTCATTTTATTTGTATCGCTTCAATGACAATATGATCTCAGAATTCAAGTTAAAGACGTTGAAGAGTTAAAGTGTGCTCAATTAAAACGGCACTTAAACCGAAATTCACGCATTGTTATTCTGCACCCCATTTTTATTGTTCGGGGAAACGGCTCGCGGGATAATCGCGGCCGATGACGCGACCTATTCGTCTCGCGATGCAACGATCATTCTAATTTTTGGGAGCGGCTTGGCGCTTCGTTCGCCTCGTTTAGGTTAATTAACCGTTTCGTCGCGGTCCTCGCGGATGCTGACGGTCCGATCGGGTTTCCGTGCCCCTTTATTGGCCAATTTCGCGACACTGTGCGTCATTCGCTTATTTCGCGGTAACCGGGCCCCTCTCCTGAACGTCTATTCGAGAACGTGTGAGTGCATGGAAGCGCTTCTTGTTCCATCGTATTTTGTTGCAACATTCGTCAACGGTCGCTTAACTACCGAGGACTGATTTCGTCACGAGAGAAGTTAGAAAGTCAAAAGTTGGAAGGAGGTACTCGTGTTTGACGTTTTGGTGATCGAGTAGCACACAGACTGTGCTTAATGAATTACTAAATACTTTGAACTTTTCAATCTTAACGCACTCCTCGAATTGCTTAACATTCTAGTCGAAATGTTAAGCAATTTAATTTTTCGTGTGAATATCGAGTAACTTTAGCATTGATTTTCTTAAACCTTACATTCAATATTAAGCACCTAATCCAAGTTTCAGTAGAAATATTGATCACCTTAAATTCACAGTCAAGTCTTTCGAATCTCAGTTTAACGCTAGAACTATTATACCAGAGCAGTCAAAATGACCAATTGGTGATTATTCATAGCAGCCTTATAAATTCACTGTGGTGAAGCTTCCAAAATTTACTATAATTTTCTTGCAGAAAGTATAAATAAAGGATTGTTCCCTATATATTCAGTAGTTTTACATGTGACTTTCAATTTGATCGCTTCCATACAATTAAGTACACTTTAACTGCCGATAGTTCTAGTGTCAAAGCACTGAATCGTTCAAACCTTAAGTTAAATTCACCAGAACAAAAAACAGCACTAGTTGCCTAGTGAAAACTCAAAATTCTCCCGGAGGAGGGCAAAACTCTGTCTTCGATCGGATAAAAGTCCGCCAAAAACGCAGAATCAAACGCGATTGGATTCCCTTTGCTTCTACCACGCATCGAATCGTTCCCGATCGTTATCCCTAGGGAAAATTCACGATGGCTCTTCTATGTTTAACCGCGACGCTCGTGCATCGCGCCTGTAACGAGGGTTCGCGATATTTATCGCGAGATTTTTCCCCCCTTCCCCTCCCTCTGGGGAGGGTGTTCGTTTAACTAGCCGCAGGACTGGCCACGCGAGTACAAATCATCCGTGCTCCGACCGTTTCACGGTTTGTCGTTAACGTCGCCGGTTGCGAGCCGAACGCGAGAACCTCTCGCGTCGTTCGTGTTTCCATGGCCGGCGCCGTATATCTTTGCCGAACGACCCACGATTCTAGGAATAAAATGTTGCACACTTACTATGTGGTGCTGCAAAGTTGGCCGGGTACTCGGTTCATTCCTCTTCACTGCCTTACGTTAAGAGTTGCTGCAGGATTCGATTCGTGCATGTCGTTTTCTTCAAATACGTGTAAAATCATTTATAATTGTGTTGGAGAATGTGAATTTGCGGAGGGTTGGAAGCAGTAAAATTCAGTGGTACATAGTAAATACTTTTTTGATGTTGAGGATACTAAGTTTCTCGATTCTTTTCAAATACGCGTGCTCCTGCTTTTATAATTGCATTGGAGAATGTGAATTTGTGGAGGGTTGAAAACAGTAAAATTCAGTAATGCATAGTAAATACTTTTTTGATGTTGAGGATACTAAGTTTTACGATTCTTTTCAAATACACGTGCTCCTGCTTTTATAATTGCATTAAAGAATGTGAACTTGTGGAGGGTTGGAAACAGTAAAATTCAGTGGTACATAGTAAATATTTTTTTGATGTTGAGGATACTAAGTTTTACGATTCTTTTCAAATACACGTGCTCTTGCTTTTATAATTGCATTGGAGAATGTGAATTTGTGGAGGGTTGGAAACAGTAAGATCCAGTAGTACATAGTAAATATTTTTTTTTGACGTTGAAAATACGCTAAGCTTCTCGATTTTGATATCGATGGAAGGAATCTTGTGATTTGAAAATTGAATAGTTAATTTGGTACTTATATTAATATTCGAACTAAAGTTATCCATTGCTATTTAGAATTCTTAGCTCAGATACTTCAGATACTTGTGAATGTAAGATTATTCTTGGAAAGTAATTGATTTTAACCGTGTCATTGTAATTGAGTCATCTGTTATAGTTAATGTTCTGGTAAATTGATGATTTGCACAGGTTGCGGCAAAACGACGTTACTGAACTGCCTGTCAGGCCGCGTGGGCTTGGACGGAGGTGAAATCTGGCTGAATCGCGAAAGGCTGACAAAAAGATGGCGCAGAAGAATCTGCTACGTCCAGCAGCAGGACGTTTTCTTTCCCGATCTCACATTAAGACAGACTCTGGAGGTAAGTACCTTTTCCTTCCCATGCTATGGGAACACTTTTCATTTTAAAGTACACCGCTTGATGGAACAAATAAATCACACTCATTCAAGACATACCATAAATACAAAATTAAAAATATTAAATTGGTAACACTTTATTTATATACCATCAGCTAAAAGTTTGAAATCACTTTAGAGTTATAGAAAAACGTATTAATTTGGGGGGGGGGTGGGGGGGGAGGGAATTTACAGTTGGAAAACTCTCGTTCAAAAACCAAAAGCAGGGAAAACTGCTGCGAATAAATCAACATTAATTTCAGATAATGATTAATTAATGAGAATCTTAATTTAAAAATGATGACAAATTACGGAGGGATCCAATGATTGCTCTAACTCTGACAATGATTCCAAATTTCTTGCCAAAGGTGTACCCGTGTAGCCCGTTTCCGCGCGCAAGTAGAAACAGACGTGCATGGTCAGACGCGCTAGACGAGAATCCTCGATCGAGGCGAGGGGGCGGTTAACGAAATAGGGAAACGGCCGACTCTGGTCTCCGCGAGGAGTTTCCTCGTTTTCCGGGAAAATCGACCGCCCAAGCGCGTGCCAAGTTCCGTGTGAAATTTATGAAAGCTCGCGACAGAAAATTAGGAGGACACCTCGTGCTAGGGATCGCGAGGAATGCGGGCCAGAAGCCAAACACTGGCAGAGAGGCGTTGCGTTCTCGTTGATTTAACCACGCGTCGGAGACCACCACGACGTCGTCATTCAGCTTGAAATCGAGCACGAGCTGACGATCGATCGAGTTTAATGCAGGATCGATAAGTTCAACGATTCTGAGAAGAAACAGAACCTGAGGCGAAGCTCGAAGCTTACAGCTCGTCTTGTTTTGAAAACGGTCTTGTTCGCAAAAGTGGATTCTAGGGTTTTATTGCCTCGTCGTTGGTATCATTATCGTTAAAGAGGAACACGTACATGAGTATTTCGATAGTTTGAAGATATAACGACCGAGAAGTTTGCCTATATTTTATCGAGACTGTCTAAGGATATTCCGAAAATAATGTGAGTCTTCTTATCTGCTTCCTTGACATCCAATTTTAGTGCAGGATCTTCCAAACCACCGTCAGTAGAGTTACAAAAAGTCCCTAGGTATCTTCCTTAACATAAATACTGCTCAAATCAGCATGAATAATTCGATTGCATGAAAAATAGGTGTCCAAGCGCTCATGGGTCTGGGAAAATCTTGAAGCAGACTGTTCCCCGAATAAAACGCTATCGAAATCCGTCGTACGTTGTCGTTGAGCGTTCTGCACGTGGGCATATATCCAGAACACGTGTGTGTCACACACGAAACGAACCGATCCAACGGGACGTTGGCCTCTCGATTGTGGTAAGGGGGACAGGAGTTGCCCCGTGACAAATAGAGGGTGGCAGAGAGAGAGAGAGAGAGAGAGAGAGAGAAAGAGACAGAGAGAGAGAGAGAAAGAGAGCGTTGGTGACGTCATAACTCGGTCAGTGAACCGTTGAGCGCGTGTCTTACGTGTTTCAAAAACATTCGGCGCCGTCTCTACGTGCATAATACGCTAAAGCAATTGCCTTCACTTCTCTCTCTCCTTCTCTCTCTCTATATATATCTTGTGTTCTCTCTCTCTCTCTCTCTCTCTTTCATCACGTTGTTTATTTCACGGGCTCGTATTTCTTCTTCGTGCCTTTCTCCAAACGTCACTGCGTTTCTGTCACCGGACTCTCTTATGAACGCGCCTTTACAGCGACTTTCGACGTTTCTTCTTACTGTCGTCGTCGTCATCATCGTCGTCGCCGTTCTCCTTTTCCGCCCGTTCTTCGTGTTGTTTTCTTTCGCGACGCTCGCTCCGATTATTCGGTTTCTCGGCTCAGCCCGGCTTTTCATTTCGCTCGTCGACATCTCATTGTTCTCCTCCCGGTTTCCCCCATGCATCCCTTTCTTTTTCCTTCTGCTACCCCGTATAGTTTCATAACCGTTAAGCGGATTCCCTGACGCAGCCACGTCTCTTTCCTTTTTCTCCTCTGCTTCAACTTTTCTGGTCTCAATTTGTATCGAACTTTTGCTCGCCAGACATCGAGTTGTTATTACTCTGTGTTCTTCTCGAATTCCCTATTTTCCTTCACTTTTTCCAAATTCACGTTCATCTGACCGCGATCTTCAATCGCGAAACTTCGAAACTCTGTGTCGTGTAATTCACAATGAACATGTAACAAACTATCATCCGTTGCTAACACTTTTCAGTCTCTACTTTATTATATTTTTTACAGAACGTAATGCCACGAACTATCGATCTCTTTCTAACACTTCAATCTCGATTCGCGTACTACATTGTTTCAAGCTTATAACTAGACCGCGGCGTTTCATGCATTTATAGGAAATTCAAATTCGCGGAAATCCACACAATGCGCACAATGTGCAGAAGTACACGAAATATCAAAGGTTAATCGCAAGTTATGAAATTTGGAAGATGAAACGAATCCCTAACCGAATTCCATTTCTTTGCTTAACATCGTGAACGTTTCAAATCTGCATAACGATTCGTCCTCTACTTATAACAAATAACATTGCCATTGTTATTAACAAAACCTGTATTCGTGCTTCTTAATCATTGATGAATAGATGGGCTGACGAAACACACCGTGTGCAAAGGAAACGAAAAACACCGTGACACCCGTTTACCGTTTTTCGACCACGGCGACGCTCACAGCGAAAGGGTTAATCGATATTCATCGGATAGACAACGGTGCATATGTGTATATTTATCGAGGAAGCAGTTCCACGAATCGCCTGCTCGCCTCGCTTTCCCTTTTCTCCGCGTCGACCGTGATGTCCGGCACGTCGTCGCCGCGTTCGTCGTCGCCAGAGATGGCGTACTGTAGGGAGCTGGTGAAATGTCCCTTGGAATCAATGTGGGTCTGATTGGTTAGAGTACAAGAGACTCGCCTTTAGAGAATTTAGCGTTCTATTGGTCGAAGTAACTACACGGATACCAATTTCAGGGGACGAGGTGATCTCCGGGCCTTTTTCCAGACATCGTTGTTACGTCTTTCTTACAATCGATTGTAAATACAATCACAGTATTGGAAATGAGGTTTTACATTGTTTAAATAAAATACACTCTTATTTGAAATATTATCATACTTTCTTACATAACACGAGGAAGATGCAACTGTGACCGAACCTTGCGAGCTTCGTCGTGAGACTAGCAAAACGCAATGGTCGAAATTCCTACAACCCCGTCCGGGTACTTCAACCCCTTTGTTCCGTTTCTTAACGTTTTCGAACTTTTTTAGAGATGCCAGATGTGGCTTGGGTTCTTAAAAGAATCCCTTGAGAAAGTTTTGCTTCACAGTATTTCTATATTCAATTTCTAACATTCCTTTTAATTCTTTAACAATCTTAACTACCGACAATCAAAACGTACTTATTTGCACGGAAGAGATCACATTGAAAATTACATGAAAAAATACGGAATACATAAGAAATAAATCTTTATTTATACCTTCTACGCGAAATCATAGGGAATTTTGGAAGCTTTACCACAGTGAATTTATAAGGTTGCTATAAGTAATCATCAACCAGTCATTTTGACTGCTGTGGTAGTTCTAGTGTTAAACGTTGTGTACTCTCGAAACCGGGTTTTCGCACTCGCGTCCTTCTTGCAGTTAACCCTTCAACTGTACTGTTTAAGTGTGACGCCTAAAGACACGTTAGCGATAGAGTATAGCTGTTGCCCCTGTACCGTCCCACGGGACATCATTCCAGCTCCCTGTAGCACGTTCACGGTCGTGGCTCCGTTCTGGAACGGTCCAGTTTCCTGCTGGCCGAGAGACCGCCGCCGCCGCCGCTGCGCGCAGCGAAATATCGTCGGCGGTGGCAGCCACTTTCTCTCTCCGCATAACGGATCCTCTTGTGTAACGGACTCTCCGGCCGTCGAGAAAATGGCACGTCCATCCGCGTTGGCGCAGGGTGTGTCGACCGCGCCGAGATCCCCCTTAAGCCGCGTACACACACGGCCCTGGCGGGCTCGCGTCGACATGACCGGAGGGAAAGAAGATTCCGATACCGAGCATTTTTGCGGAGAAATTCTTGTTATTCTTCGATGGAACGAGGTGAAGGGGTGTGGATATCGATGTGAAAGTTAATTAATAGAATTTTTCCTTTAATAACCGAGGTTCTGATGATTGAATCGGTGCTCTTGTAATTAATCGTTTATCGAATTTTTAAGCGGTTTTCGGGCAATTTATCGTTTAACGTGCTTTATAGAGGCAATGTGGTTATTTTTGTGCTGCACGCTGAATTTTTAGGAATGTTTCGTTTCTTTTGATACCAGGTAACAGATGAGTGAAATGCACGTAATTGATATTGAAATGAATAATCGTGCGAAAAGGGTACTCGATAACAGAGGGAAAGATGAATTTTTATTCTAACTTAACACTATGCCATCCGATGGCTTCACTGTGGTGCCATCAAAAAACTATCGGTTAAGTGCCGGTGGTTCCACTGTGGTGCCATCAGAAGACTATCGGTTAACTCTTTGCGGACGGAGCAGTAAAGAAAATAGTTACGTCGCGCATTTGTGTTATAAAAACTGAAGCTGTATTTAAATAAATTTTTCATGAAATCTAACAAAATCATAAACAAACAAATTTAGGCCAACTTGACTTCTTAGGTTAGTACATCCATGCGTATCTTATACATTTCGTTTACGACAGACAAACGCCAGCCGCAGCGCGAGAGTTGGGCGAATATATCCGACACTCGTCCGCAAAGGGTTAAGTGCCGGTGGTTCCACTGTGGTGCCATTACAAACGTAGCAACTTTGTATTTTTATAAAAACCTGTGCCCTTAGACAATGGCAGACGAAAAAGAGGACACAATTATACGTGATGAGTGTGTGGACACTCATTATTTAACTTAGACCCACCGACGCCCCACAAGAAAATCTAGATTAAACGTGCGGACGGCATAGTGTTAATAGTTCTGTCGTTCAATATACCGTTTCCCATGAAAATTTTCCGTCCCTGTATTTTTCTCCTTATCGATCAAGGCTTTCTATGAAGTTGATTTTCATCAGGGGACCACTGAAGCACGACTCGAATCGTTTTCGTTGCGGCGTTACCCGATAAAGCTCCCGGAGTCTTAATCGTTTAATTCCACGACCGATAAGGCGTATGCGTGTGACGCGTGGCCAACGAAATCGACGATCGCCTTTAGAACGAGAATCGAATTTCCTTTCATTAAGCGGCTTAATGGTTTCGTTCGGGCGGAATTTCAAACAGGCGGCCAGGAAACAATGGGCCGTTTAATTGGCTGCTTTACATTGATTTAAGTTAACCAACCGCGTCGAAAGCTATTATCACAGCCGTTTTATATAGTTGCGCATACTTTCGTCGAACGATCAAGCGGCACCATTAATCAGCCGCATAATAGAATTTTAAAAGCCCACCGGTTCACCGTCCGATTCCAGGCTTTCATTCGAGCAGAAATATGAGTCAGGGTGCCGAGGAACGATCGATCGCTATTCATTGTTACCAGCTACGTATATATTTGCGATTGAAAATCACTCCTAAGCACATTTCCTTTCCTTCTTCGAATGCCCTCCTGATTAGGTACAACAATTTACTACGCTAAGTGTCCATCGCGTTGAACGTCAAATGAAAAGAATTCAGAAGAAAAAAAAAATACTTTTTCACTGCTTTATACATTTTTACTACTCTGACCTCGTTACTGATCGACCTCGTTATGCTAGCTTTTATCATAGTGGTTATTAAAAAAAAAAAAAAAAGAATTGCATTACGTTTCTCAATTCTGTGAATAAATTTGATAAAAATCTTTCTTTCAGAAATCTTTCGTTAAAAATCTTTTTTTTCCAGTTTAAAAATTTCATAGTTAAAAGAATATTTTCAGTATGTATTTTGAATTTCCAATTCCATCGATGAATTGGAGAGAAATTAGGAATTCTGAGTTAAAAAAATATCTTGAAAATCGTTTTCCTCTCGATTCTCTCAATTTTCTCGTATTCTCAAGGAACCGGGGACCGATTTTCACCGACGTCCACGATCGAGTACCCAAAAGGCGTCGATGACCGCGCGTTTTCACTCGGTGTTCCAGTCGTCTCGCGAGTGTCACCGAAATTATCGAATGCACGTGAACACGTTCCGAGTACGAGGAAAGTCCGCGGCACTACGTGCAGAGCCGCGCGACTCCGATGGTGGCTCGTTCCTAGCAGCGCTGTCGAACGACAAAGGTGTGGCTCTTTACACGGGGCTTCCTTCTTCGCCGCGAAATTTGCAGTTCCTGCATTATGCAATCCGTGCGTTCTCCGCGAAGAGAGGACTTGTTTAAAAAATTCGTGATTGTTTGACACGCGGCTCTGTAACCTTCTTTTTTCGCACGATTCGAACCGATTGCGCAAGGTGAACACCGAAGGTTTATTCAGCGACGACAGCTGGATCAGTGCCGTCATTCGATTTTTTTTCTATACATCTTCCTTTTTGCTATCGCAAATACGATAATTAATCAACATTCCAATTTTTTAACTAAAATTTCCATCGCTAATCGTTACACTACAATCACTTTCTTTCATTGCAAGATAATCGCGCCATCTCCGATTCGTCCGGCTAAACGATCATTTCTCAACGAACAACCATAACCAAAACCACCCGTTCTCTGCTTCTTTCGAATAATCAATTAACCCTTTGAATGATAAATGACCGGCAGGTCGAAGTGATCTGCGTGAACGACGCTCTATTAGCAATTGTGGTGCTCTAAACAGGAGAAAAATTGACAAACGCATATATGCGTCTATAATCCACTCGAGTAACTTTCGCCAGAGACGCATATACTCGCCCATAGCAATATAAGTCATACATAACTATACCGGTCAAAGGGTTAATCGCAGTCACGTTTGACGGTGAGAGAAAACTAAATTGAACAGATTTTATTCTACGCAAGAAATCGACCGCATTAAACAATGAAACGTACAAAGATTTCGATACTTCAAAAACCTGTATACTTCATCTTAATCCGATTCAACAACTTTCTGCACAAGAAAGAAACCAGATTCAATGTTCGATGTACAATAAAAAACATTCTGTGTCCCCTAGATTTTCAAATTGTTTTATTTCGAAACATCCACATGATCTATCATCGCTAACACTTCGACAAAATCCCCGCGAACGTTCAGAAGCTCGCCCATCCCATCCAAGAACAAGCAAAAACGGAGAATGAGCCAAGAGCCGAGCCAAACTGTTGCTGGATCAAAAATTCGTGGCGTCGGCTTTCGCAAGAGCCACGGCGGCTGCGGCGCGTTATCGTAATTGATTTAACGATCGCGATTACGAGCGGACCGGTGCATCCCCGGGGGTACGTGTCAGATGGTAATAATAGACGCGAAGTGGGCTGGATGTTACGAAACGGAAATGCACGTCCACGCCGCCGGCTTTTGCTTACATTGCTGTTTAATGCGTAAACGGGGCCGTGGCTACGTGAAAACTCCGCCGCGATACCGATCTTCTTCTTCTTTTTCAGCCCGTTTCAACCCCCCACTTTCCTATTCTGTATAGAAAACAGTAGATAGGTTCCTCGATAAAAAAGAACCGAATATTCATGGTTTTCCATGAATTTTTGAACGCTCTAAGAGCCACGGAAAATATTGTTTTAATATCGTTTCACAAGTGATTCATAAAATAAGTATATGCGACTGCAGATGATATCAACCCTTTGCGCTCGAGAGGTGACTGTTAGTTACCAAATGATATTTTCACAAATTTTCAGACTTTAGTTAGTTTGTTTATTAGTCAGACCTAGAGGTTAAACAGTCATATATGTAAATTTTAATATGTCACTTAACTAAACTAAATGACGTTTAATATAGGCGAACCTTAGTAAATATTTCGAATTTGAAAATTTTTGAAGTTAGTATTGCTAGACAACTAACAGTCGCCTCTCGGGGGCAAAGGGTTAAATATCATTTAGTTTAATTAAGTAGTATATTAAAATTTACATGTATGACCATTTAACCTCTAACAGTCACCTTTTGAGCGTAAAGGGTTAATATAGGCGAATCTTAGTAAATATTTTGCACTTGAAAATCTTTTCTGAAAGAAAGAATGAGGGGCTATCGCTTTCTCTTCTGGGATAGAGATAGCGAGGGACACTCATGCGTGGAGTGTTTTTTAGATTTTTTTTTTGAAGTTTAGAACGTTGAAAAGAATAGAATCTTAAACGAAATGGATTCGATGTGTTTCCACTGAAAGTGAGAAAAGTCAGTTGTGCTCGCGGAGAGTTAATGTAAACTGTTCTAGGAAAACCGGCAGTGAAAACGAGCATTGTCTCGGGACTCGCGGTTTGCACATAAAAAATTAGTATTCATGAATTGGAGAATGTTCAATTTATAAATGGTTAGCTAGTTATACGACTGTGACACGCCGTGATGCGTTTGTTGCTTTCGCCGATTTAATCGTCGACACGTCCACCACGGTTTCGTTTTCCGAGTTTCCCTCATCGTCGTTCTTTTTGCTCGTTTGTTTCAGTACCAGGCGAGGCTCAGGCTTCCGGACACGTTCTCGCACTCCCAGAAGATGCAGTGCGTGGATCATATCATCGAGGTCCTCGACCTCGCCGCCTGCCAAGACACCAGTGAGTATAGATCGAGCGCGATCGACGGATCGTGCCAAGCCCCTGCGGTCGTTCTCCTAGCGGCGACCTCCTTTTATGCGCCACGGTGTCTGACTTCGTTGGATTTTTCCATTTTTTTTTTCTCGCGTCATTTCGTTTCCTACGATTTTTGTACGCAATTAAACGATTCAGTTGTTAATTAAATTACGGACGCAACATTTTGTCCGCAATTCGTTTTTTTAATCGATCCACCGAATTTCGCGTTTTAACGTGGTAGCTGTTAAAGATCATTCGTAAACTTAAACTTGGATCTGTTCTTTTTTTTTTCTTCATCGGTTAGACATTCTGTTAATTAACTCTTTTAAACTGTGAATGCAAATTCTTGTTTTTAACTTTCTTTTCTTTTCTTTTTTTTTTTTGCCAATTTATTGAATTTTGTGTTTCAACATGGTGATCGTGAAAGATCGTGAAGATTCACAAATTTGCACGGTATTAGTGAGTTTACCGGGAGAGAATAATCGCGAGTCAAATTCTGATTTCCGACAGCTGGAATAATACTCGATAAAATTATGACTACGTTATCGCTGCTGTTACGTTCGATTCGAGTTTGAAATACAAAACTAGCGCCGATACGCGAGTCGACGTCTTTTTTTTATTCGAAAACAGTAAGTTTCAGGTTATACGAACTGAATCGTCCCTAAGATCAAAGCGTCTGCGCGAATTCGCGAAACTGGGACGAGATCCCGCGCGTCGCAGCCATGTAAATTCGTCGTAATTTGTTTATGAACCCCCGAACGAGGAGCCCGTAACGATTTACGACTTCCACCGGTAAGAAACGAGCCAGCCAGCGCCGGCAACGCGTCCCGGTGCCCACTCGCTCGTCTTTGTCGTCGATTTTGATCGACGATTTCCGCGATCGTAACTCATTCACCTTTCGTCGTAAAGCCGAACGAAATCGTTTGTTATCGGGAACGCGTTACGGCTCGCTGGATCCGCGATCGTTTCGAAAGTTTCGATCGTTACGTCGATCCCTCGAAAATCCTTTGAAGCTGTCGAAGGTTTGCTTGGACTGTTAACTGGGTCATTTTATAGTTAGGAATTCTTTATAGTAAATTAAACGAAATATCGGTCCTTGCTTATTCAAGGATTCAAAAAAAATAATAAAAAACCAGGTTATTTTAATTTTCGACTACCTTTTAGTCAAAAATAAAAAAAAAAATGCATCTTTTTATAGCGTTAACATTTTGCTCCATTTCTTTTCCTATTTGCTGAAGAAAATTTTCAATAAAGAGTTGTCTTTACCTCGGTGAAAAGTTACCATTTTTCACAGATTAATAAGAAACTGTGCAAATGCAGCGAAAAGTTCAATTTCAAAGTTGAGCTTTTATCGAAAAAGAATAGCGTTTAGTTATAGCTGCGTTTCAAAGAGAAAAAAGGAGAATACGTGGGAGAGCATTTTTTCTATTCGAAATCATTGGATCAACCGAAAGGTGAACGGTGACTGAAAAGCGTTCGCTGAGCGCGATAACGAGAATAGCGCTTTTATTCGACACCGGTGAACAATGTTTTACATAACGATTGGAAAATCCATTTTTTCCCCCGATTTTTTCCACAGCTTGATCGACGTGTTTCAACGCCGACGAAAAGCCCCCCCTACCACGATCAATTTTTTGTTCCGCTTAATCGAACTACAGACAAATTCGAGTTAAACATTTTTTTGTTTCACAGAAACGCGCCGCAGGTTTGTCGCGTCTCGTGATCCAATTCCTGGTCATTCGATCGGCAACGGGACCAGACAGACGAAACAATTTTATTTTTAATCGAGGAAACCGATGGAGCGGAAATTTTCATCGATTTTCATTCTGCCATTAGTCGGGCAATGTCGAGTCTCGATAGACAGCAGTAATAACGGAAAGAACGTTAAAACCAAGGAGAAATTCAATTGCGTATCATTTTGTTTTAACACAGAAAAAGATTTGCTAGTTTTTTCCCCGGTTTTATGACAATTATGACAGTATTTAACGTGGATAAGGATAATTTTGTGATGAAAATCCTCGAACCCTTGTGTAACTTCTTCTACCGTTTTTAAAAGAATTATGTTTTCTTTGATCTTTTAGTCATCGGTGATTACACGAAACGAGGATTGTCTGGGGGCGAGAAGAAGAGGACGAGCATAGCCTGCGAACTGCTCACCAATCCGTCGTTAATGTTGCTCGATGTAAGCTTCCTTGATAAAAACAAAGCTTGAACCTGCCCTTTTTTCATTTCACCATTTTTCCGCGAACTTATATTACAAATTCATATTAGAAAAATTCACAATTAATATTTTAACTTTTCATTTAAGACAACTTTCTTACAACTTTCTTCATGTACAGCCACATAAAATCGCTTTTATATACCACTCAGGTATTAATAGAATGACCATTAACGTTAACAACACCTATCCTACCCTAGATCCATTCAGCCAATCTCTTCACTCTATAAACCAGTTCTTACATCGCTCTTCTCTTTAAAATTTTGCTTATCTTTATCCACTTTTCTTCCTTCTCCACATTTTTACTTTTCTCTGTTACCATTATTACATATTCATACCTCACTGTAATAATTTCCTTACAATTCTCTAATGGGTAAATCTTGTAAAAATAAATAAATAAATAAATAAATTTTTAAGTTCTGATCGTTTCTCTCGGCTGCCTCGAGACGAATCATAATTTTGTATGAATTTTCTTGAAATCGCACGATGCACACTTGTGGCCCATCTAGGAACCCACCAGCGGGCTGGACTCGCATTCGGCGCAGGGGCTGATTTCACGGCTGAAGAAATACGCCGAGCAAGAGGGCAAGAGCATCGTGGTGACAGTGCACCAGCCCAGTTCCAGGATGTTCCACAGTTTCAATAAAATACTGTTGCTGAGCCGTGGCCAGGTGGCGTATTACGGCCCCACCACGAACATCGGCAGGTTTTTCTCCACGATAGGACTCACGTTGCTGCCACACTACAACCCCGCTGATTTTATACGTAAGCGATCAAATTCCTGTATGTTTCTTTAAAAAGAAAAAAAAAAAACGAAAATTGATTTGATTTGATTCGATCCTCCCGTTAGAATCGGAAACTAATCCCCTAACTACCTTGATGGATCAATCATCGATAGATATTTTCGAGCGAGGAATAAATTCTAACAAATTTACATACTCGAAACGGTAACGAAATCTAACATAAATCACCGAATTTTCAATTGAACTACGATAAACATACTTATACAAGGAGTATTATTAAACCGGATGGTCTTGAGTCAAAGAAATTCAATAATTTCACGTAAGAAAGCGAGCAGACAATATACAGTAACCGGACGCGTGTAGATTAATTAAATTTTACAATTAACCCTTTCGCTTCGAGCGCCGCTTATAGGCGGCGTCCATGAGATGACCTGTGGGCACGAGCGCCGCTTATAAGCGGCATCTAAATATATTTTGTATTTTAATAATTTTATATTTTAATAATTCTGTATTTCAATAATTTTGTAAGCCTTTTCATATTAAAAATGTAAATGTACTTGTTACATTAGAGCAGCGATTGTTTTATTCAGCACAATTGTTATTTAAGACTTAGAGAAACGCACACTGTGCATATTTCTGACGCGTGCTTCCGTTCAGTGACGGTACTTCGGCGGGCTGGACAGCCGAAGCGAAAGGGTTAAAAAAGAATCTGAAACCTTCGTCCACCCCCCGAAAACGCCACATTTACGAGGCCATTTCTATTTCGCTTCGAGTCGAAAGTTTGCCATCGCCGTGGCTGCGACGCGTAACGATTCGAGCTGGTCAATTCAAGCGGAGGAGGGTTTCATCGGTTCCCTTCGCAAAATTGTTGCAGTGGAGCAAATAAAGGGGCCAGAAGAGGTCCGGGAGCGCATCGTGGCGGCGGCGAGGAACATGAGACAGGGACCGGACTGTCCGCCGGAACTTCGCCCGGAGTATAATCCCAGCCAGCATCCGCTCTGCGACCATCTGATCCATTATCACGAGCACCACATCAGCCACAACGGTATTGCATACTGCACACGACCGGTCCGCCGGTGCTCGGTGCACGCCTAGGGACACTATCGCGGTGTTATCGGGCTGGAATAGTTGCGGTTCCGGTTCAGCCGCTTAAAACTCGGGGCTCGGAGGCGACCGGTGGTGGTTGTTTGTGGGTCAACGTGTCTGCGAGGCCGCAACTATTTTTCGACCCACTGCCTGGGATCGCGATAAAAGATCCAGTCGTTGAACGGGGTTTTTCTTCTTTTTCTGGGAAAGGGGGGGGGGGGTTCGGGTTAGGTTCGATAAGAACAATTTTTAAGGAGGTGCACCAATGGACGTTTTATAGAATCTTTTCGAGCTCATCTCGAACGTTGGGCATGATTCAATAAGAATCTGTTGAAAGTTACGCAAACAGAATTTAAACAATGATATGATACAATAATGGAAGAGTTGGATAGGAAAATAATTATATGCTGATTTTTCTTCATAAATCATCTATTTCGACGATGTTGACTTACAATGGCGATTAAAAGTTTAAGACCAAAGGGTCGAAGAAAAGAAATTAATTAATTAATAAGGAATAACAGTATAAATAAAATTTGTATTCTATGCTAATCGATAAAAAGTATTCTATCGAAATAATAATAAAAATGAACAGATAAACAACATTTGCGAATCATAAAATTATGTTTTACATTATCCTCTCGTCTTAAACTTTTCTCCGCTATTCCAGATATATGTTACATATAACTTGCAAAGAGATACACGATAATTGAGACGTTTGGTGGAAATAGGGCACATACACGTATGCTTGCCTATCGATTAATAATATTCATCTTAAATAAATCAACGGAAGCTTAAACTTGAATTTTTCTAAATCTCTCAACTGACTGGAACGAAGCATCGCATTTTTCGAGAGGCATGAAAACATCTTCCGAAATTATCGCAGACACGTGAATCCGCAGGCAATCGCCCCGATTCGAATGATCGTTTCGTTCGCATAGAACGTTGTACATTTCGAATTATATTCCACCGTTCAGGTTTATCCGTGACACAACAAGGTTCGCCGCGAAACAAACACGTGTTCGTTGGCTCGTTCGTTCGTTTCCCCGATGAATGCGAATCATTGTAGTCGGTAATCTCGTGCCTCGAGATACGGGTATCTCGCTCGGCCGAATATTTCCTCCGGCGTCGATTGATTAACGGTTTATAAATGGACGGTCGGGCAACAGCGCTGGGTTTTTTTCTTGGTGGCCGGGAAGTGTGTCGGGCCGAGGGGATGATTCTTTCGTCTCCCTCTTCGCGAGCAATCAAAGGTCGAACGGCTAGCGATCGTCGGAAGGAACGTCGAGTGCCGAGAAACTGTTCTATGCAAATGATCGTGCAATCCTCCGGCTCTTTGCGTTTAAATCACGATTGCAACGCGGATAGAAATTTTTACGCATTCCAACGGGTTCCACCCTTAATTCGTATACAGCGTTTAACACTAGATTTATGGGTGTTTCTTGTACTTCTATTTGTATTTAATATGCATATGCTAAGAAGTATATAACATGCAGAATTTTAAATTGCAGAGTTGAGAGGGAAATTGATTAGATGGGGTATATTTGTATCGCTTCGTGGATAAAAGTCAATAAACACTGCTAAGAATAATAGTAATTGTCTTTGCTAATTTTGCTCATGAAATTCGCGGGTCCCGTAAACCTAGTGTGAAATAAAATAGGTACAACAGCGGACGAAAATTTAGGCCAAAGGGTTAAAGAAAATAAATAAATTAATTAATAAGGAATAACAGTGTAAATAAAATTTGTATTCTATGCTAATGAATAAATAGCGTTCTACCATAATGACGATAAAAATTAATAGATAAACGATATTTGCGAACCATAAAATTGTTTTGCATTGTCCTGTCGTCTTAAACTTTTGTCCACTACTGCAGGTATCGTTTCAGATTTAGAGAAATAGGTTCGAATTTAGAGAGACTTTAATTTAAAAGGAAATTCGACGGAAATAATATAAATAATAGTTTGTTAATCGTTATTGTCAAACATGCTTTTGCGAATTAAGGGTTCGGTTTTTTACATTCTTCTTTACCCTTTTTTTTATACAATTTTTGTTGCGATTTCCTTTTCCACTCGTTTTATATTTCCAACTTTCCGAGACGGTAAACGTCGGAAGAGGGATGAAGCTTCTCTGTCCGTTTCATTGTGTCGATGATTTACAGCGAAGGAAGACGAAGGTCGTACACTGTGGTTGGACACACAAAGCCATGCCAGCAGCAGTACCAGTTCCGCGGACGACGACTATGCCTGGCAGTGGCCCACCAGTTTCTGGTCGCAATTCAAAGTGAGTACCATTTTACGAACGCTCCCGATGGTTGGACGAGGAATATCATTCCCGTGCCGTGTGCTCCGATGGAATATTTATTCATAGAGATTCGTCCCTTTGTTTCAAGTCCACTGAAGTGGGGTTAGCTTTTTCAAAAACGACGAAACGAAATAAATTAATTCTCGACTTAACCCCTGAAACTCTTGATCCCCATTTCAACTCCATTTTGATAATTTACAAATTCAACAACACTTAGATTTGTAAAATAAGAGGTAAAGCGATGAAGTTATTCATAAATAATCCACTTATTATCCTGTGTGTAAATTTTAATATTCCTTCTAAACTCATAAAGCATTCATTGCTGTACAAGCCTTTCTTCTATTTTTTCAATCTAAATTTAACTGATCCGTTTTGCCGAATGTGTTATTGAACATTCATTTTTTCTTTAAGAATATTATTTTATTTTAGTCGAAATTTTATAGTTTCTGATTACACTAAGTTATTAGTGCTCGCTTAACGTTCATTCTTTGTTATGTTTGTTTATATGAAATGAACTTTGCTCTTGGAAAAAAAAAGAAAAAGAATTCTTAGAATTTCCGAAGAATCTGCAAATTAGGTACGTTTCCTACTTCGAGCTCCGATTTTGTAACCCTGACGTGTTCGAGATATTTGTACAGCATGTTCCGTTATAGTTTAATTAAAAGGAAATGCAAGAATCGCACAAACGAAACGGGGAAACGATGATAGAAGCACAGTGTGTTCACGCTTGAAAAGATCGAAGAGAGGCGCATCGTTAAGGAACGAAATGAACCGGACTCGGTTCCGTTATTTCCCGAGAAGAAGTGACGTCAGTTTAGCAATTGAAAACGGAATCGTCACGAGATCGTCCAGCGTGATGCTCCGGTTCTCGTTAGCTTTCTCATTTCACTTCCCTTGCCGCGTTGCACCGTGCCAACCTCGAAATATTTTTCTTTCATCCGCTCCACCGTTACACGTCGTAACGTATCGTGATAATAACATGGTGTACAATGAAATTGTAACAAAGCTGAATTCCTGTATTTTCGAACGATAAGAAACGGAAGAAATTTTGCTGTTCTCAAAAATAAAATCTCTACCAAAAAGAAACGACGGTACGAGAAACAGAGAAAGATGAAATTATTTGAATCTAAATCTCAGAGTCAAAGTGTGTTAAGTCACGTTTTTTAAATTTGCAAGGCAAGTGAATCAAAAGTACAAAATTGAAATTTCTTAATACTGTTTAATGTTGAGAACAATACGTTATTATTTTAAAATCTAAACAGGTTAGAAGGGAATAATTTTTTATCATTAAAAAAGAGAAAAATTTGACACAGGAAATATGCAAAATATCGTTTAAAAAAAAAATATATATATATATATCAATTCAATACAGTATTCTCAGTTTGGTTCGAAAAATATTTAAATATTCAACTACCTTGTGTAAAATGATTAAAGAAGAAGGTAGAAATAAAGGAAAGAGAACGAGTTATCACGGTGAAATGAAAAATGTCCATTACGCGATCACGTTCTACGGAGCGAACGACTATCGTGGGGAAATTATGTAGGGCAACGGCGTTGATTTCCTCGGAAACAAACGCTCGGCTCGAATTGGCCGCGAGACGCGGTCGGTCGTTGTCTCGAAGGAGAGATCAAAAAGTTCGATCGCATTGCGCGCTTAATAGAGCATGCAATAGTAATATGAAAATTTAGATGAGTGGTCTGGTATGCGTGTGATAATAGGCAGGGAAATGGATATGACATCAGGATTCAAGTTGAATCGCGGGTATGAAATTCGTGTCGCGAGTCCTCGACGTTTATACGGATAGGTGCACCGCGTTCCAGTTACCAGTTAAGGTATTCCCATGAACATTTCCTCCATTTACTCTTCCTCGTTGCAACGCCTCCCGTCAGCAGGAAAACATTTCCAAGATAACCGACGTTATTTTCCGAAAATGGAAGATTAACCTCTAGAAACGATCTAGAGATCAATTTGAGGAAGGTATCTATCTTTAGGCTTGAACGTTGCTTCGTTTGTTAATTTTTGTATCACCAGAAGGTTTAAAGGTGAGGTTTGAGAACGCGAGTGAATAGATTTAAAGTGTGATCGAAGAGGATTGCTATTTCTATTTTCATACGAACAGTCTTGAATAACTTCAAACGCGGAAACTTATGGGGTTGCGAAGAAATTAAATGACAATGACTAGCAAACGGTCAATGATAGGATAGAATTTCAGATAAATTTTTTGAGACGCTTTTATATGCCACCAAAATGGTTTCTCGCCATCGATATAATTAAATCAGCTTGAAAAGTTACTCCGAAGAGATCTTCATTTAGTTCTCACAAAATTTCACGACAGAGATTGGAAGAGGGTGTGGTCGATCGAAAAAGCTGGCGATTCCGGGGGAAAGGGACATAAACAAATGAAAGAAACAGAAAAAAAAGGTTTGGATCTCGTAGTAAGGGGAACTAGGTCGCGTTTACGCGATTCGCCATATCCGGATAATTACCTCAACCGGTATTTCTATTCGTTCGTGGTTATGGCGCGCCTTACGACGAACGCATCTCGCCACTTGCATCACTTTTACTCGATCTAGCTATTCTTTACCTTACCACGTTTTCAGCTCGATCTACCTCGAACAGAGAGAGAGAGAGAGAAAAGAAAAAGAGAAAGAGAATTCTCCCTCTCCTTGTATCACTTTTATCGCTTGCATCGGGATCACGAGGGAAACAAAATTAAGGTAAAAATGGCGAGAGACGAGCAAATTGAGCGTTGTTTTAGAGTATAACAAGCGAAAGTTAACAGTTAGGCTTGCTTTCAAATTGTGCCACTATCAGATCTACTTAATCGAGGGAAGAAATTAGGGCAACCGTGTTTCCCTCCCGGATTGAATTTAATTAAACTTTTGTTACTCGAATCGAGTTAAAATTCTTTCCAGGCTCAGTCGATTTCACAGAGCCCTGCCGTTTCGCAAGAACAATATCTCCTCTGCGCGTGGCCGGTCGTTCGCGTAAACGGGTGCTCGTAAAATTTCGTTTCACGAAATCGTAGCTACGATTAGAATCGAGGCAGAAGCTAACGAACGGATGTATTAAATGTACGCCACGCAGAATGCAAGCGGAATTTGTCGTAATCGCCGGTGATACGCGGTCGGATCGATGGATCCGGTCGATCTGCCGGTTAATTGAGTAATTAACGATATTGGAGCCGGTGCTCGTTACACGGTTAAGCGGCTCGCTAACATAGTTGTAATTTAAAAGAGGCCTTCGGAGCCAGCATTGTGAAACTTTGCGTTCTATTTCCTCACGGCCGCCGCCGCCGCCGCCGATATAATTGAGCTGCACCAAAGAGGTGTAGCACAACCTTGCATTGTGACATTGTGTCGCGCACGGGGGCAGCGTTCGTGGCGTTATGAACGCGACGATTAATAACCACGCTCTTCTGTGTGCCACCTATCTCTTTCGATCGTCCGACTCGTTGAACGCTTTGAATTGTACCGTCGTCCGTTAATCGGATAATTACAGTGACATCAACGACCGATCGATCTCTGTGAATTCGTGGAGCTGGTCAACGATTCGTAATTTTCATTTTTCTGCGTTAGGAATAAATCTAGGAATTTTTAGGAATTCTTTTACCGATCGTTTTAGCACCTGCTATTATCAGTTTCGTATGGTTTACCGAGAAATACCTGGAATACCTTTATCTTTATAAAACAAGTTTCTATGATAGAGAACTAGTCGTTTACTGTAAAATTTAAAAAAAAAAGAAGAGAGAAGATATCTTTATTTTTAAGAACAATGCGTTAGTTTAAATAAGTAAGTCTAAAAATTTATATGTCTGGGGGTATTTCTGAACGATACTTGGGAAACTTGTAAGGTATGAAAAGGGTTAATTGAAATGCTAATCGAAATCTTTCCTTAAGAATTTCTGTAAAAGCTTTCTACCCTTCTCAGGTTCCTATGAAAAGAACATTTGTATCCGTTTCGCGATTACTCGCCTTTTCAATTCATTTCATTGCAATTATATTAGTGGGCGTGTAAATAACGCAAGATTTGTGCTCGATGATTTCAGGTATTATCGGAAAGAAACTTTCAAGAGGCACGGCCACGGATGCTGTCCCGTTTGAATTGGCTACAAACGATAGCCCTCGGATTGCTCGCCGGGCTGTTGTGGCTGAGGCTTCCCAGAACCGAAGCAGCGCTTCACGACATCCAAGGCTGGATGTTCTTCAGCACCACGTACTGGATGCTGTTCGCGCACTTCAGTGCACTCTCCAGTTGTAAGTCTCTTACTTTCTCCTCTGTTTGCATATAATATATACTATACCATGTTGTTTATTATACATAAAGTAACTTCTATAATTACAACGAAGCTTTTCAACCTGTTTGTTTGCTTCCACACTTTCTCCAAGAATTCCATCTTTATTTCTCGGCCATTCGAAATAACTTCTACCAATTATATCTAACGTGTACTCTACAGTTACCATGGGTTGGTAGTTAACCTTTGGATACCGGAAACAGGTCATAAAATATAATAAATTTAATTTTCTATACGTTACAGACCTGAAACATTTTTATCTTCCTTTCTATTAGATATTAGGGAGACCGGAAAGTAATGTCGTTTCTGTCATTCCGTCTTTAGATATTTTGCTCGAAAATCAATTAATTTTTATCGATCCGGCATTAAAAATTTACACACTACAGGCGACAAAGTATTGTTGATAATAATGAGGGTGATTACATTATTGGTTAAAAATAAAAACTGGTTAAAAATTTACGTGTTTGAATTTAACGTAAGAAAACTTTACTTCTTACTTTCCGGTCTCCCTAATACAATGCAAAAACATGTTGAAAACAAAAACATTAATAAACCTACACCTAATATTTATGCACTGGATCATACGGATCTACCTTCGATGTTCACAAAAATTCCATATCCAACGGCAAAATAAAACACTCAAGCGATCGAGCCGAAAGGTTATCCAACCACACAGACCACTTTCGATTAATCGAAACAAATACCCCTCCCATCAAACAATCAGCTAACGAAATCGACCTACCTATCACCCTTCGTAAACACTCGCCAAACTCCACCTCAAACTTTCTCTTGGAAGCACCTTAATTTTCCCTCGTTCGTCCCCAAAGAGGAACGTAGCCAAACAGCCCTTCAATCAGCCCTACTGCAAACATTTCTCGGACGTTCGCGAAAGCAAGAAAAAGAGGCTTCCCTCGTTTCGGCGTGGACCAAAAAGCTCAAATGGAAAGTTCTCAGGTGACGGTGACGGTGACGATGGTGTTGGTTGTTCGAGTTGCGTAACGGAACGTGGAGAGTCAGATATGAGGTAGATTGGTTAATTGAGGGACGACGACGTGACGCGCTGAACCGGCCATTCAGCCGAACGCGCGTTTTTTTTTATCGCAAAGATTTGCAAAGGACCGGAGAGGAACGGTCAATCAAGAACGTTAGTATGTAGGTCGCGCCGTGACCCACTTACCATCCGGCCACGGCAATTGAGGCCCTTTTGTCGACTCGGCTCCGAGCTCTCAGAACGACCGTGACGGATCTCAGACGGGGGAGTCGGGTATTAAGATGCCCACCGAGGGCGAATTAGAGAATTGCCGAGGTAAAAGAAGAGTTCAACGGGGACACTGTTGTTTCTCTTACGGCGGAGGATTACGGGACGAGGATTGGAGAATCAGCGCTAGCGCCAGGGCTAATTTACGCAAATGCCACGAATAATAATGAACTTCGTGTTCGAAAGCTACCGTAGTACAGTTGGGATCGATCGAGTTGAAATTTAAGGGTTTAAAGTTTTCGTGAAATTCTTTCAATTTAATCTTCTAGACTTCTATGATACCATTAATATAGGAATGCATTGCAACGTGAAACTTATAAAATCTTGAAACTGTACACATAACCACTATCTGATCTTTGACAACAAATACCAGCAGACTTTCACTCTTACGATTCTACCCTCTTAATTTAAAAGCAATTTTTAACGTTTTAAGGCATGCGTTGAAATCTTCCAAGTTTCACGCGTTTTCTACCCTTTCAAGTAAAATTAATTAATTATACGAGCTTTGTGGAGGTTTGGAAATAATCTAATTCGTTTGACCGTTCGCTGCTTTACAAGTATTTAAAATGTAGTTGTCGCGGATACTTAGAAACACTGTTACAGATAGGATATTTTAATTTACTGGGGCAGAATTTGTATACCGAGCCAAATTTTTCTCGTCGAACTGAAGCGCAGGAAAGATTGACGGGCGGGTAGCGAGCAAAAGCGGACGGGGACGGGTTCTGTCTACCGGGTAAAGGTGACAAATCGCCGGGAACAAAGGGCAGTAAACGATGAAACGGAAAAGTTAATAGGCGCGGGCCTATTTTAGGAGGCGCATAACTTCGCCATAGACCCAATGTCGCACGAGCACGACGTTTTACAGTCGCCATGGTCCCTTATCGTTCTGTTGGGAAGCGAAATGGCCATGGTGAGACGTTAAAAACGAGCTCGAGAAAAAGACGCCGGTCCGTGGCAAGCTGTAAAACCGATTTTAGCATCCTCCTTGGTGCCCCTTCTCCCTTCAAATCCCTTCCATCTTCATATTGTTCATCACTATTCTCGTTCCTTCTTCGTCTTTCCCACGTGATCATTATTCACGACACTTCTACCGGACGATGGAAAATCTGTTTCGTGATCTTGATATCGAGAATTTCGGAGGAATCTTCGTTAAATAGGGGTGGAAGAAAGGGTAGGTCCTTTGAAATTGATTCTTCTGGGATTGAACGTCGAACTTTCGAATATTTACTCCTTTGAAGTGTTCCCTGTTCCCTATAAAAATTCTCAGGATTTGGTATTAAGAAATTAACAAACCTAATCTTCTGCCTAATCTCTAGCTCAACCTAATATTAGTTCACCGTGTAACTTCACGATCACCCCTCGAAATCCTAGAAATGGCTACGATTCCACTTCCGAAACGCAACTTAGAATGCAATTATCATTACTGAACTATAATTCACGAATACTTCTTTAATCGACGTTAACGAAATTTCTGTTTCAGTCCCTCCAGAACGCGAGGTTATCAACAAGGAGCGGCTATCAGGATCGTATCGGCTCTCCGCCTATTATCTGGCGAAAATGATCGGCGAGCTGCCGCTTACGATTACGCTGCCCGCTGTCTATCATATCATTAGTTACCCGATGTTGGGCTTCCATAGTCCGGCAGTTTTCGTCACCCTGCTGGCGTTCCTGTTACTCAACACCGTCGTCGCGCAGGTATCATTTTTATTCCCTCTGTTTCCCCTCGCAAAATCGGCGAAACATTATGCATTTTATTCGAGAATACAACGGTGTTCGTTTAAACCCATTATTCGCAGAGAGTTTCTTTTCGGTTTTTTCGACAAATTCTTGAAAACGGTGGAAATAGCTCGAGGGCATTTAAGCGGACAAACTCGTGAACGTTTCAGCGAATGCGATATCGCTGCGTCTTTTTTTTCTTTTCGAGCAAAATCAAAAATGTATCGAAGAAACAGCAGTAAATTTCTTTTTGTTTTTTTTTCTTTGCGACAAAAAGTAACAAGAACTTCGCGATTTTATTTCCTTCTCCCCGCCTTCTCTTTACCCCTCTTCCGACCAGCCCTCGACGCTGTCCACCTACGGTCGATACTAAGTCATCGTAGCATGAAAGGTGGCCGCGATTTACTTTCAAAACCACCTACCTATTGACGGAAACGAGCGACTCGCGCGTCGAACATGCGTTTCACAATACCTCGGTGTGTAATATCTCGATCGAATCGATCTCTAAAAATTCATGATCGCCAATTCTCTAAGCAACGAACTGATCTCTTAAATTACAAAGAGTACACCTTTCTTAAATTTCTGAACGAATAAATAAATCGTCGCCCCTTCGAATCGTTTCTCTTTGCATGGCGTCACCGGAAATGCTATGTTTTACGATTTTCAGAGCGTGGGATTCTTCGTTGGCGCATGCTGTTTGGACCTCCAGGTCGCAATAACAGCGTCCGCGCTTTACACGCTCGCGACACAATTGCTCGGCGGTTATTTGGCGACGGCGGTTCCGCCATGGCTGGCATGGGCCAGATACGCGAGCATGGTGCACTATGCTTACCAGAACATGCAGATCCTGGAGTTCGGCGTTGGCGAGCCAATCACGTGAGTACAATTTTCCATTAACAATGCGTGCAACCGCTATCCATACGAAATTTGAACAATTCTTGATGTGGAAGTAACGATTGAATTATGTTCAACACTATATAACTGTTGTACGATCAAATCGATCGTACACACGATGTAAAAATAAATTGTTAATTGGTATTTAATATTTGTCATCGCTACGAACGAATCAACTAGCTAGCGAAGCGAATTGAATTGGTTGAAACGTAGAGTCGAGGGGAAAAATCGATTTTCCCGTACTTGTCCCGTTTAGCGAAGCCTGGTTGATTGAATTAAAGAAACGTCGGATATAAATGACGAACGAACCTCAACCGCGACACCGTGCATGCATCATTCAACGTCCAAAGTCTCTAACCACTTCAAAGTTCGCAATTTGAAGAACGGGACGTTCCCCGAATTCATATCGCATCCCGTTCACAACGATCCACGACAACGGGCTAATCGGATTAGTCGAAATTGATCCCTTCAGTTTCAGCAAACTGCAGAGGGAAAATGAGGCTGTCAGATAATTTCAGTAAGAGGAGGGCTCCGAATGAGAGAAATAATATTCCCTCCGTTGGAATACGATTTTTAATATCGCATGAATGAGGGAAATTTTCTTTTACACCGAACCAGAGCTGGAGCTTTCAGAATTTTATATCGAATAAAAGAAATTTTATTGGAAAATATGCTACCGTGGATTTTTTTTAACAAACTTCAAATTTCACCCTAATCAAAACGATAAACTTAAAATGGAATCTAATTGAACCAATTTAATTAAAAGGGAAATAAAGAAAGAAAAGTTGGGATCTTTTTCTTTTTTTTCTTCTACTTTAGATCGATTCAGTTATCACTTGGATCCTATTTTAAGTTTATCAATTTGGATAGAAATACACAACGTTAACATAGTGTAGCTCTTGACATTAAGATGTAGTAATTTTGTAACTTCTCGATCGTCTTTCAAAGGAATACTCGATGGGCACTGAAAATACAAGCGTTACGATTTCGATTTTTGCGCGATCATTAATGACACCTTTAACTATACGAAACCTCCCAACATTTAACACGCTAAATCAGATCCTTCCAGATCCTAGCTTTTCGTCAACATCAACTGAATCATTAATCGGTGAACTAACCAGATCGAATCAAACCAACGCAACGACCAGCTCCGATCAACGCCATCAACCGCAATCTCTTTCCCTTTTGTTCTCAGCTGCTCGCAGCCAAGCAAGTTCGCGGAATGCAGGAACGGGACGACGATACCGGTGTCCGCGATTCTGGAGAGCCAGGGCGGCTCCAAGGATTCCGGTCTTCCATTATGGGCGAACACGGCCGTCCTGCTGGCGTTCCTCGTCATATTCCGCACCCTGGGCTACCTGGTGTTACGCTACTACCGTGTGCCCAAATGAACTGGCAATCGATGAAGAACCGCCGCCTTCTTTCTACTGCCGCCTCATCCACGACTGGATTCATTCGGCCGCGATCGACGGACGTCGTCGTCGTCGTCGTCGTCGTCGTCGTTGGGACGGCCTCGCCGCGCTAACGGGAACGTCGTTGTCGTCGTCGTTATTGTCGTTTAGCTTCCCTTTCACCCTTCGTTTTGCTGACGGCTAGCGACAGAATAGCTCTCGCGGAAACCGAAGCAGAATCACAGGAACCGCGCGCGAAAGTTTATTTTTCCAGAATGCTTTGGTCGTTCGACGACGATCACGCCTGGAGGTGGTGATGGAACGATGAAAGTCCTTGAGATTAAGATACGCAGAGGGGAGTGTACTATCTTTGCAATCATCTTTGCAATCATCTTTCCGAAGAATACTCGATGCAAGCCAAAGTGTGTTAGCTATGATCCTTTATACGGTCGTTAATTAGCCTTAACTATGTGAAACGTTCGTTTAGTATTTTAATTAAAAGCTTTCCAAATTTCGGATCTCCAATTTTCGTATTAAAGGAGAAACGCGCATGGCTGGATCGTCGAGGAATCGTTCAAATTATCCGAAAGATGGCGTGAGACCGTAGGATACGAATGATTCGAGTTTCTCTTAACGTCGAAAAGAGTCTTCTCTCGTTTCCTCTTTTCAGCACCACCCGTCGGCCATCGATACCGCTATTTTAATTACCGTGCGATTAGCGACTATTTTTATTAATTGTACACGCATCTCGCAGTATAGATTACCTCAGGCAGACAGGGACACAGCTAGCTAAGCGAAACGAGGGGTTAAAGAGCAAGAGGAGGGGTTGACGGGGAGCGAGAAATCTGGGGTTTCCGCCCGTTCCCGCTAGCAGCCGGCGACGAGAAACGCGCATGGACGTCTCCACCAAGAGACTTGGCGAGGACTATACATAAGATTGTACACGTAGAGACTTTATATATATATATATCATGCTATCACGTGGAGTATAAGAGGAAAACGCGTGAGAGCGAGAGAGACAGAGGAAGAATGAGATGGAGCGCGCGAACTCTTTTTGTTTTAATTTCTTGCGGCAACAAGGGTATAATGATGGAGAGCGAACTGTGTGCATGGGTGTGGCGAAATCACACGAAAAGCGAGTGAATGGAAACGAGGATGAATGGAAGGGTGAGAGGACCATTTTTTCTTTTTCTTTTTTGGAAAAATCGTTGCGGCGTCGAGACGTCGCGAAACCGACTGAAAACAAACAAAAAATCACAAAACAGACACGCATATTTGTACGACGAACCATTTCTCTCGCGCGGAACTCGAGGCAGTGATGGAAAATGAAGAAGAATAAGGAACAACCGTCACCGTTGGTTGAATCACCTCCCCCGCGAGACACAACGCTTAGGCTTAGGAGACGTAAAACGGAGAGGAGAACAGAAAATGATACAAGAAAACGAGAAGCTTTTTAATCGTTCTTAACGACACTATTCACGTTTTACTTTATACTTTTTATTACCGCTGAACAATCTACCGCTAATTAAGACGATATTCGCCCCCTCCCCTACCCCCCCCCTCCCCATTAGCTGATAAGGTGGACAAGCTGCTGCTAATTCTATCGATTATACCACTACATCTACCACTTAGTACTTTTTATTATCGGACGCTGTAAACTGCGTAAGGGATATAGAGCGAGGAACGATCGTTCATTATACATACACACACATATATATACATATACATACATATATATATATATATAAGCTGCCAATTTTGATCGATTTGTAGAAAGAGGAAAACGATATAAACGAGGAGGAAGAAGAGAAGAAGGAGTAGGGAAGCGCGTGTGAAAATGGAAGAGTGAAAGAAGCTTTTCGGACAGTTTGCGAGTGGAAAACGGTTAAAGAGAGACGAATGGGACGGAGAACAGAGGTTTATAACGGTTAATTGTTTACGTTACACGTGTCGCACGTTGAACGAGCAACGAGTATAAAATAATCGTGAGGGACGCTCGTGTTTCGAAACGAATTGCGCGAGTGTAACGGAAGTTACGTAGAATGATTAGGCTGGCTATGGGAGAGATCCGGGACTCTAAGTCGATCTTAGAACGTTGTTGGTCTCTGACATAATTTATGTGATGTTTTCTAAGGAGCTCGACTACGTTACGAATGGGGATCCAAATGAAATATTTAAACGAGCGGTGTAATAATTCATTGGCTACCATGTGTATATAGAAATTATATATATATATACACATACAAAAATATATATATATATATATAACTACGATAATTATTATTATCGTTATCATTATTATTATTATTATTATTATTATTATTAATATTATTATTATTTTTAATATTATTATTATGATAATTATTATTATTTTTATTATTATTATAATTTTAATTATTATTATTATCACTTTTATCGCGTGTACATGTGAACCACGGACTGAACAAGGAAGCACGCGACGTTTTTCTTTTCTCTTTTCTTTTTCATTCTTGTGCATGCATCGGCAGAGGGCAAAGAGAATAACAAAAATGCGATAAGATAAAGCATGTACGACACATGCGAACGTTACACACGCGAATAAACGACCCACGTATCTTTCTATTCGGAGATCTTCTTTTTTTTTGTTTTACCAAACGATCCGATTGCATCCATTGCAAGCGTAACCATATTGAGAAGCGAGGAAGGAAGGGCGAAGTTGTAATTATTAAAGGGAGGAAAATGCAATGAGTGTTAGGCTAAAATCCTTTCCTCCTCTGTGTCACACGGAACAGAGACACACGTACACGCACAATCACCGTACACATTTTCACACACAAATATACACAGAGCACGCATACACACATACACACACACACGCACACAGATACATACACAAATGTACATAATATAGAAGTCACGGAGAGCCAGTGTTCGTTATAGTAGACTGTTTAATAGGTAGATTACGATGGTTGACTTGGATCGGTTAGGATCGATCGAGAGGAGGAACGCTGTGTGTCTTTTAGTCGGCCAAACGGGCTATGCTTCGAATTTGTGCACGGAACCGGACGAATCGCAGGGGATTCACACCGTGGACCGGTCCATGAAAAAATCATGTTCACAGCTTTCTCGTCCGAATTCAGAACAAATAAGAGAAACCGTCGCGCGGCCACCAACTTGCATATCCTCGCTCGGTCAAAGTACTACCGATCTCCCCTCGATTTCCTTGGACCAGACAAAAATTCCTTTCTTCGACCAATTTTCTGAATCAGCCCACGATCGATAGAACGAGAAAGAGGGAAGGTGAACACGGAGGGAACGAAGGGAACGAATGAACAGGTGCCGATCGAGCGACCATCAGGGCCGCGCGATGGGATTCGTCCGGTGCACGCGCAACGCAATATCCACCAAGTGTTCAAGTGGGTTCACTGACGAACGAGAGGGTGCGGGTGGGCGGCAGGGTAGAGAGGACGAGTTGCTTCCCGGTGAATGTAGGAGGATGTTAACGGGGCGAACGGCGCGTGGTAACGGAGGATGATTAAACAAAGATTTGGCTGTGTCAATGTCTGTATAACGATTTACATATTCTTCACTCTTAACGCTTTGTTCTTTTCCTACTTGAACGGTCTTCAAGCGGAAGAACGGCGGTGAGCGATGGAAAACGGGAGAGAGAGAGAGAGAGAGAGTGCGTGTGAGAGAGAAAGAGATAAAGGAGGAACGGAGATAATGGAGGAGGAAAAGTAGACGAGGAGTCGAGAAAGCCAAGAGAAAGAGAGAGTGCGAGGGAGAGAGAAAGGAGCAACGCACACCGGTTACAGGGGAAAGAAGAGTGTCGCGTTCGAAAGTCGTTTTCCTCTCGCCATTCGGAGAACGATCAACTTTTTTATCACGCTCACGCGTTCAGTTTTCTTCTTTCTCGTCATACGAACCGCGAAACGTCGCTTTTCTCGTGATCCGTCGCGACGCTACCGATTGTTAAGGGTTCGTTGTTAGTTGTGTGGAAATGGAACGGTATCGCAGAGTTGGCAAGCGCCATTTCACGCGTGTTAAGTATTACTGCCAAAAAAAAAACGGGAGGAAAGGAATATTGTTTAATAGAATTGCATTCTAATTTTCGGAATTTCGAGTTAACATTTTGAACGAATTGTGTCAATACGTTCTGCGAGAAGCAAAGAGGAAGCGTAATGTAAACGATTTCAATATGGCGTACCCAAATCAGCTGGCATTACGAAAAGCTGTATCTATCTCGACTTAACGAGTTCAAGCCACTGTAACATTGCAATAAAGCGCCTTTCGACCTGTATTTATGTAATTTAAATCTGCACTGAATTACAAAAAAGTTGTTTCGTTCGAGAAAGGAACCACACGATCTTGCTCTCGACCGATGGACACGATAACAGATAAAATTCTGCATGCAAAAAGATAACATGATTCGCTTGTCAACTTTCTCCATCCACTTTTATACATTTATCTGAATCGAATACACCGTGCCTTCCCAACAAAAGAACGTATTGACACGGTCTAATCTTCGAACATTAGAATCATCCGGTAGAAAAATCAGTTGAAACAATTGAACACGTTCGTGGACTGCCTAAATTTGTGCAAGGTGCTCATGTGACAACTTTTCATAAACTTAATGCCAATGAGTACTGCAAATAAAATAAGGATTCTCGTTTCAACAACAGAAAAAAATAGCGTCGAATTTTCGGGTGTATGAAGAACATAGATTAGACAAACACAAGCGTTTCATAGTAGTTCTGACTATGAAATTCGAAGAAAGAAAAGTGTACCGCGTGTGCACATTGATGAATCGACAAAGAAAATTGAAAATACTGAATTTGCAGTAGTCGTCCACGAACGCGTTAAAACACCGGAAAGAAGAAAACTGAGCGTGGAAAAGAAAGAGCTATCCAAGAGAGAAATCTACAGTGTGTCGCAAGAAAAACACTTTTCCCGGCGGTAATAGTGGAATTGCTCATCGCCGCGAATCGTCCTCGACTTTTTCCCACATTGTAAGCGGGACGCGTGTTTTCTCTTGCGCGTCGAGAAAGAAAAACCCTTTCCTCGGAGAAAATTTCCCTTCTCCGTTAGGAAACGCAGTTCTGCCTGCTCTATTTCACTGTTCCACGAAATCAGCGAGCAACGCTGCTTTCTCCGCCTGGCGGGAACGAAACGGCTCTTTCGGAGACAACGGGTTATTCTAGGACACGGTTAGACACGAGCGTCGAAGATGGCGAGGGAGAACGAGAAACGGAAGCTACCTTCTACTTCTGTTCTTCTTTCGCCTCCGATGCTCGACCGGAGGAACGAAAACGGCGAACGAGGTGGCGAATGAGGAGGTGATATCAGCGGCAGGATCATTTCAGAGCGCGAATTAGCTGACGTTTTTTCAAAATTTTGATACTCGTATTTGTATTATTGTATACACACTGTACACAGAGTCCCGACATTTGTATACGTTTACAAATTACCCCTTTTCGCTGAGGAAGCGAATCGACGTGCATCTTAGGTAAAAAAAAACAAGAAAAAAAAACGAAAAAAAAAAAATAGTGTCAATTAAAATGGATTTCTGCAACTCGAATTCACCGCGAATCTTCGATTTTTAACCTCGAATAGTCTTTCAGAACCTTAAGTACGAATCTTGATACTCACATTCCTTCTATATCAAAGTAGAGATACACAGAAAAAGAGAGAGAGAGAGAGAAAGAGAAAGAGAGAGGAGAAACGCAAAGACAGGTTTTTAATCGATCACCGACACTTAATACCGATCGTCAACCGGTTCGAGTTCGATGGAACAATATAATTCTCGTGTCGTAAAACGAACACAGGCGAACAGGGATCTTGCACGTTTCGCAGTTGAAGAAACATTCGCGGTCCCCCCGTGCTGATCGTAGCTGGGACGGGATCTACACATGCTTTTTGCACTGAAAACTACAATAAGACTGACAAAACGTTTTTTATACATGTTGACGTGAACCACGAACCACGACACCGCCGTTGCGAGGGGTGACGGGGTTTACTTCGTGTTTAGAATCTCGCGTGTTTGCACCCTTGCAGATTTTTCTACGACCGATCGATCGCTCACGATCGCGTTACTCGAGATACGAGATGCACGAGAGCCGCCGTGGTATCCGATCCCACGGGGCTCGTGATAGAATTAACACAGCCAAACTCTCTCCCGACGATGTTTTTCACGTTTCTCTTCTAGCTCCGGCTATATTATTCGCGACCGCGATTCTGTGGGGTAGTTGGAGACGGCAGGGAACGAGGAACGATACGCGCGAGAAAGGGAACGTTGAAATTAACAGTTTGTTCAAAATAAGTTCGAACGGAGACCATCCATCGCTTTTACGATGGGTAGACGAGAAAATAAAAAGTAGGGACAGGGAAATTATAGAGAAATTCCTCCACCACTTTTCATTTGTCACAATCTAAAATCGTAGAATTGATGAATTGCTTTAACATTTTTTTAATTTCTCAGTTTTACGTCTATATTCGTTGAACGTTAGCAAGATTAATTTTCTATCGTTACTTTGGAAGAAAATTTATTTTATTCGTACACTGGTAAACCCTCGAGGCAGTTGAGTTTCAGGAAAGTGGTGGGGGTAGTCTCGTAAAATCGCCTCGAGTAAGCGACTGATTTTGCACAGACTGTATCCTCCCCTTCTGTAGCGTCTCGCAGAAAGAATGAATAGAGACGAGGGTGGGGATCTTAAAGGGCGGCGAGACGTGATATAACGCGTGACTGTTTCGCTTTACAAAAATAGTGCCTTTTTTACAAAGACTCTGTTGTTTGTGCCAAGTCGAGTTCAAGGGATGATGCGAACGCGAACACGTAAACCCACAGAGACACGTTTTCACACATCGCGTAGGCGTATACTCACGAGACTAACGGCAGGGAGAAGCAATCTGGGGGGAAGGTGTGTAGATTTAGATAGAAAATGAGAGAGAGAGAGAGAGAAAGAAAGAGTGAAAGAGAGCGATTTTAAAGAGCGAAAAGATGAAGAGACTGACGAGTTAAGGGAGAAACGACAAGGAAGGAAGGATTGAAAAGCGAAGCGTTTGGTCGTCTGGAGTTTCCTTTTTGGAGAGGATAGAAATTTTTAACTAACACTAGAACTACCAATGCAGTCAAATCGAACAACTCGTAATTTTTCATAAAAGTTTTATGAATTTATTACGATGAATTCTCGAAAGCTTGATATGGTTTCGTGTAAAATTTATAAAAAAAAAAAAAAGATTTTTCTCTGCTGCGAATAAGAACACTTCGATCATTGGTAGATCTAGCGTTAAAAATGCGAAACGTTAAGTTTAGAAACGAAACGATCGACTGATTCTGTGAGTCTTGTGCGATTCCGACGGAAATTTATCTTTATTCTATAGAATGGAAGGTGTTAAGTTCAAAAATGATCGATCTGATTCTTTAAAACTGTGTGATTTCGAGTTTCGCACACGTTTTCTACGGTTAGTTAAGCGACTTCGGGCCGGAGGACAGGAAACGCGTAGACGTGGACATGTAATTATAGTAACGGTGTATCGTAGCGCTTTCAATGTACATTAACGAGAGAATACACGATGTTGTAATGTATATAATGTAGCCGAAAATTGTATACCGAGTCTGAAATACTATCGCAGTGTTCTGAACCGAGCGTTTCAGCGAGGGAGTCGTTTTCATCCCCCTGGCTTCGACGAGCCCGATCTCTGACTGCCGTTTTACCTTCTACAAGCACACCCATGTTACTCGTATTCCTCGACCTCGTGCATGACGATCTCAAGAATAAAGAAAAAAAAAAATGGAAGAACGAGGGAAGAAAGGGAGGGAAAAGAGAAGAACGAGAAAACTCGTCGAACGATCTAATTACACGAAGAACACGTCAGCGGCAACAACAAGAAACGAAATAAAACGCACGTGAAAACACACACACATACACATACATATACACACGCAAACGTACCGTACCATCAGGATATATCACGGAGGAGAGAGGGCGAGAGAAAGGGGGAGAGATAACGCGTCTAGAGAGAGGCACAGCGAAAGAGAGGATGCGTTTCTTATCGAAGAACAGAGATTGAATCACGTATGGGAGAGTGATAGAGAGAAACGGAGGGAAAGCACGAATGTGTGCGTGAGAGAAGAAAAGTACCGTGGTACTGATAAAAAAAAAAAGAATGCCAAAAAGTGTTCCACTAATGAATGTCATCGTGGATCCCCAAATTAATACCTACTGTTAAAAGGAAGGAAGGGAAGAGAGAACACCGAATGAAATTACGAGTAATAATCGAGTATGTAGAATGTGTGTTAAAGAGGAAAAAAAAAGAAAGCAGAAGTTAATATATAACTTTAATTACGGTTATATTATATATATACGTATACTGTATCCGTATATATACATGTATATACAAATATGAGAGAGAGAGAGAGAGGGTGTGTGTGTGTGTGTGTATGTGTACACATATGAACGAGGAGCACACGAACGCGCGCTGTACCATCTATCGTTCGCACATTTATTATTGCAAATTATAATATATATACGTCATCCATACACGCATAACCAAACACACACACACACACACACACTCACAGAATTCTGTTCTATCGTCATCCCTCCAGTCTACCAATTCTCATAAACAAAGGATAAAAAGGAAAAAAATAGTAAAAACTTTGAGACTGCGAATTGTACATACCATATATAAAAACGTACGAGATATACATACATGCTAATACGTATATTAAGACGGATAATGATACACTTAGCACTAACACGATTATACCCTATCATTATTATGATTACTATTACTACATGAGATGATATTAATTAACTGATATAGTATTATACCTGTTGTCCCTGTCAGCGGATACACGTTTTTTCATACTAGCTCTATTTAGCTATACCCCCTCCCCACCCTCACTTTAGAAGGAAATTGAAAATCGTTATACATATATAATATATATTATATATAGAGAGAGAAAGAAAGAGAGGGAGAGAGAAAGAGAGAGAGAGAGAGAGAGAGAGAAAACGTTATCACACTTTGATTTTACCGATAATCGTTAAATAATCGTCATTGGTATAAACGATAAGAATTATTATTATTATTATTATTATTAGTTATTAATATTATTATTATGATTATTATACTATATCATATTGTATTATTATTATTATTAATACTATTATCGTCAGCATCGTCGTTGTCATGGTCGTTTCCCGACCCTCATCGTTCATCGTCGCGAGATCATCATCATCATCATCATCCTCATCGT
Organism: Tetrapedia diversipes; assembly: GCA_033822845.1. Taxonomy (NCBI): domain Eukaryota; kingdom Metazoa; phylum Arthropoda; class Insecta; order Hymenoptera; family Apidae; genus Tetrapedia; species Tetrapedia diversipes. The sequence goes on from JAOPTO010002425.1 coordinate 73,782, forward strand.
TCCGAACTAATGCCGATTTCTTCCGTTTCATATTATCTCTTGCTCGCCATTTCGTTTCGTACTCTGTTTCGCGAACTGTTACAGTCTTTCAGGAAAAATTTTCCCGCGACCCTTTCCCGTTTCCTTTCTTCTGTTCCGATAATGCAACTTCCGGATACCTCCGCGAACTCTCTTCCCTCGTTCCCCGCTTCTTCGTCGTAATCCCAGTTTCTTCTCGTTGCCGAAGATTGATCTCAATTATTGACTAAAGGAGGATTCGAAGACGAGAGACTCCTTTCGTTGGGCTGAACGACCGCAACGATTTGGGACTTAGCTGACATTGTTCCGTGGCTGTTGAAGATGGCTCCCGTGTAGCGCGACATTCGAATACGCGCGGCGATTCCTTCCAGCCGTTTTTCATTTTTCTAGAGGCGTTCTACGAGTCGTGGCTGTACGTGGAAGGAACCGTTGCACGGTGACTGTGGTGTCGTCTTCCGGAGAGACGAAATAAACCGAGCGTTTCCCGTCGACTTAAAAATGTTTCTTCTCTTCGGCAACGGAGACTTCGATGCGCGCCACCCACGGGACGCTTTCTTCGATAAAGAAAGGATCAAGTGGTTCCAGGAGCGTCCCGTTTGAGTTAGGCTGATTAAGAACAGGTGAAAATCCTGGGAATCGATTAGGAAAATGAAGAGTGTTCTCCGAACGTTTAATTCGGCACGGCTCGTGCAATTTTACGAGAGTTTAAGAATAGGGAAGCGGTCGATTTAGCTGGGGAAGAGAAACACGAAGAGTATCCTGTTGTCGATGTTATCAATCTTAATTTCGTTCCCCTTTCCCCGTTACTTTGAGACGTGCGTGTGCGTGTGTGCTCGGCGAGAGTAATAATTTTTGATCGGACTGAATCGAATAATCGATTTCAAGATCGAAATGTATGATAGGACTTTTGAAAATAATTCGGTCGATTATTCGGGAGGGTATCCTGATGTTGAGTGACGCGGAAAACATTGTTGTAGAGGTTTTACATTTTCAGAGCTTCGTTTGTGATAATTGGTTATTTTTGAAAAAGCTTTCTCTGTAGATCGTTAGACGTACTAATGTTTCTCAGTTTATTTAACTCGTGAATAAGCGTAGGTTTAATCCGACGAATTGGCCCGAAAATTTTGTATTAGCTTAAGAGTTTTTATAGTTTGCGAAAGAATGTGACGATAATAGAATATGCTTTCCTACAATTATTATTGAATAACCGCTTATGAATGTTCTTCTGTTGGAACCATCTTTCTAATATTAAATTTATAGGAAAAGAATCTGTTACTAATTTAATGAATTTTTCTCGGGATTGAAATCGAATATTTGACCGGACGATCAGGGCGATAAGAAATATGCGAAACGCTCGCACGTGCCCAGAAGAAGCTTGTAGCGAAGTTGGCTCTTAAATGTTACCGATATTCTTCGAGCACAGTGGTCTCGGAACCACACTGTGCAGCCTCGAACTATAAAAAATGGTCGTACGCTTTTTTAAATTTCGGCTTGTAATAAAGTAAACAAATTCTGGATCGTGTAAAGCTTGATTGAAATTCAAAAACGCGTACGATCTTTTGCTCAAAGCAAATGTTACCATTGCGCCGAGCACAATTTGATCTTGTATAAATAATTATTGGTTTAAACGAAAAGAGTGGCAATAAACTGCTGAATAATTATAAAAATAAGTAATTATTCAGCGATTTTTAATCGTTTTTTAATATATTTCGAAGTGATAATTGTTGATCGTTGATTGTTTCCTTTGGATTCAACATGGCGGACCATCCGCGGCGGCCATTTCGGTGATACACAAAAAGCCATGGGAAAATTTGTTAATGTTTATGCGTTTGTATTTTCCAGGCTGTTTGTAATTCGTTGCTGCGTTATTTATGATATTCTACAAGCTCAGATTGCGCACGGTTATCATAACATTTATTAGTGACTACAACGCGCTGTTGCATACTCGAGATGTTCGCTTCGTAATTTATTGTAATCGTTAAAATTGGGGAGAAGAAGAAAAAAGATAGGCGAGATAATTGTCATGAAAGCTGTTGATTGAGAGAGAAAAAAGAAAGAAAAGATTTATTATAATGTAGTTCTTCCTCGAACTGGTGTTAAGATATGAAGAAAAAAAAAAAAATAATAATAATAATTATGTATCGACAAAATGGTACCGGATTCAAAGTGCATACGGGGATGTACATAAATATATGACGTCGCTGGCTGTGCTGTGCAAATTGTTGAATAGCGATGCAACACACACACATACACACACGTATAAACACACGACACATATGTATACATATATATACACATACACATTGATTTATGCGAACATGATATTTGCCTTTCGAAGAAAAAGATTGTAAAACGCCAAAAGCTACTGTTCCGACGAAAACACACTTCGATGACAGATCCGCGTTTTGGCGCCACTTGTAACACATTCGATTGATTCATTGGAGCAAAGAATGAATAAATGATCGATCGATTTATTCGGCACTTTTAATTAAATTCACACTAAATTTCGTTCGAAACGCGCACTTGTCAAGGCTACATTAACATGGCCCGGTATTAACTAAATAGATCGAGGTATCCAATCGATTTCAACGATAGATTTGCACCAACCCGAAGCCAACTTCAGTCGAAAGCAGTGAGCGACCGCAATGGTGACTTTTGTTGTGACACGCGAGAACGTGCAGTGCGAACCGCAATTGTACAAACTGTGTTCGATCGAGTACAATACATTAAATCTTCGTTTTTGTTCTCTCGGTTTTCGCGTCGTGTGTCGTTTCGTTCTTTTTTTTCTTTTTAAAGTGGAAAGAAGTGCGTAGAAGGAGAACGTGGTGTATGGGAAAAGCACATGAGCCGGGCGGCGCAGAGTGCAAAGAATTCTCCAGTAAATTCGCTTCAGGTAAACTAGATAGCACACGTGTAAGTGAAAAAAAAAAATCACGTTCCAATTCGAGCAGAGAGCACGCACCTCGATTTCGATATGTCATTTCGATTTAACCAACTGAATGATGTCTCCCCGTTTTCACGTCGAGATAACTGATCGCGAATCGCGCTGGAATTGGAACGAATAATCGGAAACGATCTTTGTGGCGAAACGTGATCTGTTAAAGCAGTTTCGATTCTCGAATACGCGTTTAATCGGTTAACGTTGAGTCGACGAGAACTTAGCATCAATTACTAGTTGGAATTGTCTCTCGCGACGAAACGGTTTCGAGAGACACGTTATGCTTGAGCTCGTATAGTCGCGATAATCGACTTTCGATCTATCGCTGCAATCACTGCCACTTCGGCGACACAGAGTCAGTAAGCGACGGCGATTTGGTGTAGAGGAAGATTGTTGAATTTACTACGAAGCGATGCGCATTACGATACTGTATTTTATTGTTATTCTTCTGCTTCGCGATGCATTTACTTTTATTCCGAATTAGAACACTACACTTGCGAATTTCTAGCGATAATTTCTTTCCTTAAATTATTCATTTATTTAAATAAAGATACTACCATCCAATCACCTATTACTTCATTTTTTTTTTTTCTATAGTAATCGACATAATAAGCTGCTATTATAACGATATATTATTTCATTAACCGCATCGCGAGACAGACGAACTATTATAAAATAGCGTTGTTGCGGGTTGCCTACTAACTGTTTTTCATGGAAGTTCTGTTATCGGAACAACTTTGCGTTTTCGGTCAGTTTAAAGAAAAAAAAAAAAAAAAAAAATGCCAATTTCTTTCCATCGACGAATTTCGAGCGTCTGCAGACTTCCATTTGAGCCTTCGAAGATGTTCAAAACAGGCTATTTCCTTGGAGGGCTATTTACGAATGTTGTACCGTGGACGGAGCTCTAGCGCTGCTATTAAAGAGTTGCTGGCAACTTGGAGGAATGACAAAAAACCTAATTGATATCCTCGTTTGATTGCATCTTTCGATTTGCGAGTGTATTGCTATTGGGAGACACCATTAGAGCATTGTTCTCAGAGCTGGTTTAATTTATTTCTTGTCTGCGGCATCATCGATTCGTACAGTGTACCCAGCACAAACGATTTACGAAAGCATAAGAAGTGCAATGGGTGAAGATTCTGCCCACTTGGAGTTCCCCGCAAGTGGGTAGTCGGTCACGTGGTGCACAGTACACATGCCGAAACTTAAGGAACGACGATATCGGTTCGATGCAACGGATCGAATATAATAGTTTCCAGTTTATTCGTTTCTTTATATTCTTTTTTTTTTCTAATGACAGCGTACTATTATTAAACTCTATTGATCCCTATCTGAAAACTAATGTGTACAAGGGTGTGATACGTTACATTTCTCGAATTTTGTAAGAGATACAAAACGTTGTTGAGTGGATACGATATCTTTCGCACTGCATTACTTATGCACACGAATGTTGAAGTTTGACGCATACGTCATAGTTAAGCAGGCATTATTACGATTGTGTTGGAAAATGCAAAGGGAGGGTATGAATGAAAGGAAGCGAAAGAGAGAAAGAGGCGCGTGTGAATTTACAAAAGTGAAAGGGAAACAGGATCAAGGAAGAGGTACGAGAAGGCGCGTGGTTGTATGCCTGTACGAGAAATGTTGGGAAAAAGAGGAAGAATAAGATAGGAGTTGCAGACGATAATGATTATCCTTCACCAATTATACGCAATATGAAATTGAGTATACAAAGCAGAGCAGCGCGAACCATTTGTCCTAGTCCTAGTATTCAAACTCATCACCATAATTTATAACCAATTTCAATTTAAATCTAATAAAATGATGTTATAATACCAATGTGTCTTTTACATATTCTTATTTACCTACCTCAAACAAATGATCACATTAAACAGGGAACATTTGACACCAAAAATTAAACAAGTACAACAAATTTACTGCGTAGTTCGTAGATTGGTATTGTCTCTCAAAAATTACTAAATAAGAATGAACTGAATATACGAGCCCCAATCTGCAGCTAAAAATGGGGAAAACCAGTTACTAATCGGGGGGGGGGGGGGGAATACATAAACTTGTATTAGTGTTAGAATAAATTTAACAGAATAAATTAGTTACCTGCAATACGAAATCACATTAACAGATTAATCGGTTAGTACATTTCGCGATAACTTATTTCACCGTATCATTGCACACGGCGGACGGAGTACGAACAAAAGCTAGTGATTCTACAAAAGTTAAAAAGATTCTAATATTTTAGTCAATCTCCAATCGGTTTAAGACCGGGAGCAAACATGTGAAAACTCTAAATTGAATCGCGAACCATGCGTAGCTCTTAGCTTGACGTAGACTTCCAAAGATCGTGCATTCTTTGGAAGCCGACGTCAATTACCGAGTCTCACCTAGGGGAGGTGGCTACGCAACGAGCGAGACTCGTCTGAAATTCATCCTACGTGTCTATAATATATGATTCTAACGTTAAACAAATAAGAAAAGTGTGAAACTGTTTAATGAAATGTAGAATGAACTTCAGATCAACATGAAGTAACAATGATTTACGATTGTATGTGGCGGATATCCTACTCAAAGATGCGCTTGTTCAACTGAAAGCGAATGGAATAAAATGAAGCTAAAATGCACTTTGAAACTGTCGTGCATTGCAAAGGGATTTCGGTGCGGAAAACTAAGGTGTGACTCTAATTTCGCAACACTACACTATACGCAATGATCGACTGATCATTAAAAAGCGATCCGAAAAGCACCCAAAGTGGGTGTTCGGTAGAAAACGCGAGCAATTGAGAATCGCGACGCGACCGAAACTACCGAGTTCGCAATCGCTGGCCAACATCGTCGAGCAGTGCACGACGCACTCTCATGCACTTAATAACGCCATGCTAAACGCGCTCTCGAGAGCCGCCCCCGCCTTCGACCGTGGCACGATATCCATGCCGCGACTTACGCGGTCGCTGGGGCGATGCCATGGCGATAAAACTCACGGGGCCCAGCTAGGGTTCGAGCACGGCCCTGTAGATGGATGCAACAGTCCACCCCTGCCGACTAACGGATGCAAGAACGCGCCACAAACTGGCGACGCGCCTCACAACGGCGACCAGTGGAAGGAGCATGCCGCTGTCCCCAACGCGTAGCGCCGAGACCCGTCCACCTGCAGGACCTAACCCTGGTCGGGAGCAACCACCGCTCCCTTCGACGCAGCGCCGCAGTTCCCCGGCTGGACACCGGTAGTCGCATCGACATGACGCCGCCCCAACGATCGCGGCGCGAACATGGAGTATCGTGACACGAGCGAGATTGGTGAAGACTCGCGAGAGCGTCTGACAGAAGCATGGAATCATTAAGCGCATGTCGCACCACGGCGGCGAGCGAGTGCGCCATGCAAAAACTCTCCGACACCGAACGATTACGAAGCTATATACGCGCGAGAACATTGCATTGTTCTATACGATGTGGCGGCGAAGGAAAATGGAAAGCGAATTTCTTCGCTTTAAGTTGAACAAGCTTTCCTTGCAGGAGAAGCGCCCACAATAAAATTGACAAGCTAAAACTATCTTATGGATAGCTAAAACTACGTCGCACGCATCCCTCGACGTCCTATACGATGTACTGGTACCTTCCAACGTAGAATTATGTACTGGGAAGCTAGCTGTATAAAAATGAAACGGGTTGGTCGGCGGTGTTTGGGGGGGAGGGGTAGGGAGCCCAAGGCAATGCATTGATACGGGTTGATCGCGAAATATAATGAATATGAGAGAAGGAGGCAAAGAAGCAAGCCCCGAAACAGATGACAATGAGAAGGGAGTGAATGCAACGAGCCCAGTTGTACAAACAAAATCATCGACGATGAAAGTGGGAAAAAGGGAAATTTTGTGGGAATAAAATTGTAGTACGATTACATTACATTTAAAATGATAAATTAAGTACCTGCAATACAAGAATATGCTAGCATATTATTCGGTTAGTATATTACGCGACTACTTATTCGCGCTGTTGGATAGGTCCAATTGCGCGAATAAGTAGTTTTGTTTCACGATATTATAAATCGCGACGGACGGAATACGAGCAAAACTGAGAGATTATGCAAAAATTGCGAACAATTTTACTATCTTAATAAATCTCCAATCGGTTTAAGACCGGGAGCAAACATGTGAAAACTCTAAATTGAATCGCGAACCATGCGTAGCTCTTAGCTTGACGTAGACTTCCAAAGATCGTGCATTCTTTGGAAGCCGACGTCAATTACCGAGTCTCACCTAGGGGAGGTGGCTACGCAACGAGCGAGACTCGTCTGAAATTCATCCTACGTGTCTATAATATATGATTCTAACGTTAAACAAATAAGAAAAGTGTGAAACTGTTTAATGAAATGTAGAATGAACTTCAGATCAACATGAAGTAACAATGATTTACGATTGTATGTGGCGGATATCCTACTCAAAGATGCGCTTGTTCAACTGAAAGCGAATGGAACAAAATGAAGCTAAAATGCACTTTGAAACTGTCGTGCATTGCAAAGGGATTTCGGTGCGGAAAACTAAGGTGTGACTCTAATTTCGCAACACTACACTATACGCAATGATCGACTGATCATTAAAAAGCGATCCGAAAAGCGCCCAAAGTGGGTGTTCGGTAGAAAACGCGAGCAATTGAGAATCGCGACGCGACCGAAACTACCGAGTTCGCAATCGCTGGCCAACATCGTCGAGCAGTGCACGACGCACTCTCATGCACTTAATAACGCCATGCTAAACGCGCTCTCGAGAGCCGCCCCCGCCTTCGACCGTGGCACGATATCCATGCCGCGACTTACGCGGTCGCTGGGGCGATGCCATGGCGATAAAACTCACGGGGCCCAGCTAGGGTTCGAGCACGGCCCTGTAGATGGATGCAACAGTCCACCCCTGCCGACTAACGGATGCAAGAACGCGCCACAAACTGGCGACGCGCCTCACAACGGCGACCAGTGGAAGGAGCATGCCGCTGTCCCCAACGCGTAGCGCCGAGACCCGTCCACCTGCAGGACCTAACCCTGGTCGGGAGCAACCACCGCTCCCTTCGACGCAGCGCCGCAGTTCCCCGGCTGGACACCGGTAGTCGCATCGACATGACGCCGCCCCAACGATCGCGGCGCGAACATGGAGTATCGTGACACGAGCGAGATTGGTGAAGACTCGCGAGAGCGTCTGACAGAAGCATGGAATCATTAAGCGCATGTCGCACCACGGCGGCGAGCGAGTGCGCCATGCAAAAACTCTCCGACACCGAACGATTACGAAGCTATATACGCGCGAGAACATTGCATTGTTCTATACGATGTGGCGGCGAAGGAAAATGGAAAGCGAATTTCTTCGCTTTAAGTTGGACAAGCTTTCCTTGCAGGAGAAGCGCCCACAATAAAATTGACAAGCTAAAACTATCTTATGGATAGCTAAAACTACGTCGCACGCATCCCTCGACGTCCTATACGATGTACTGGTACCTTCCAACGTTGAATTATGTACTGGGAAGCTAGCTGTATAAAAATGAAACGGGTTGGTCGGCGGTGTTTGGGGGGGAGGGGTAGGGAGCCCAAGGCAATGCATTGATACGGGTTGATCGCGAAATATAATGAATATGAGAGAAGGAGGCAAAGAAGCAAGCCCCGAAACAGATGACAATGAGAAGGGAGTGAATGCAACGAGCCCAGTTGTACAAACAAAATCATCGACGATGAAAGTGGGAAAAAGGGAAATTTTGTGGGAATAAAATTGTAGTACGATTACATTACATTTAAAATGATAAATTAAGTACCTGCAATAGAAGAATATGCTAGCATATTATTCGGTTAGTATATTACGCGGCTACTTATTCGCGCTGTTGGATAGGTCCAATTGCGCGAATAAGTAGTTTTGTTTCACGATATTATAAATCGCGACGGACGGAATACGAGCAAAACTGAGAGATTATGCAAAAATTGCGAACAATTTTACTATCTTAATAAATCTCCAATCGGTTTAAGACCGGGAGCAAACATGAGAAAACTCTAAATTGAATCGCGAACCATGCGTAGCTCTTAGCTTGACGTAGACTTCCAAAGATCGTGCATTCTTTGGAAGCCGACGTCAATTACCGAGTCTCACCTAGGGGAGGTGGCTACGCAACGAGCGAGACTCGTCCGAAATTCATTCTACGTGCCTATGATTTACGACTCTAACGTTAGATAAATGATAAGTGGTTGGAAGTGTTTAATAAAGTGCAGAATGAACTTCGGATTCACATGTGATCACAATGACGTTCAATCCTAAGTGGCGGATATCCTATTCAAGGATACGCTTGTCCAACTTAAAGCGAATGGAATAAAATGAAGCTAAAATGCACTTGAAAACTGTCGTGCACTGCAAACGGATTTCGATACGAAAAACTAAGATGTGACTCTAAAATCGCAACACTAAACTATATGCAATGATCGATTGATCATTAAAAAGTGATCCGAAAAGCACCCAAAGTGGGTGTTCGGTAGAAAACGCGAGCAATTAAGAATCGCGACGCGACCGAAACTACCGAGTTCGCAATCGCTGGCCAACATCGTCGAGCAGTGCACGACGCACTCTCATGCACTTAATAACGCCATGCTAAATGCGCTTTCGAGAGCCGCCCCCGCCTTCGACCGTGGCACGATATCCATGCCGCGGCTTACGCGGTCGCTGGGGCGATGCCATGCCGATAAAACTCACGGGGCCCACCTAGGGTTCGAGCACGGCCCTGTAGATGGATGCGGCCGTCCACCCCTGCCGACTAACGGATGAAGGAACGCGCCAACAACGGGCGACGCGCCCGACAACGGCGGCAAAGTGGAAGGAGCCTGCCGCGGTCCCCAACGCGTAGCGCCGAGACCCGTCCACCTACAGGACCTAACCTTGGTCGGGAGCAACCACCGCTCCCTTCGACACAAGGCCGCAGTTCCCCGGCTGAACACCGGTAGTCGCATCGACATGACGCCGCCCCAACGATCGCGGCGCAAACATGGAGTATCGTGACACGAGCGAGATTGGTGAAGACTCGCGAGAGTGTCTGACAGAAGCATGGAATTATTAAGCGCATGTCGCACCACGGCGGCGAGCGAGTGCGCCATGCAAAAACTCTCCGACACCGAACGATTACGAAGCTATATACGCGCGAGAACATTGCATTGTTCTATATGATGTGGCGGCGAAGGAAAATGGAAAGCGAATTTCTTCGCTTTAAGTTGAACAAGCTTTCCTTGCAGGAGAAGCGCCCACAATAAAATTGACAAGCTAAAACTATCTTACGGATAGCTAAAACTACGTCGCACGCATCCCTCGACGTCCTATACGATGTACTGGTACCTTCCAACGTAGTATTATGTACTGGGAAGCTAGCTGTATAAAAATGAAACGGGTTGGTCAGTGGTGTTTGGGGGGGTGGGGTAGGGAGCCCAAGGCAATGCATTGATACGGGTTGATCGCGAAATATAATGAATGTGAGAGAAGGAGGCAAAGAAGCAAGCCCCGAAACAGATGACAATGAGAAGGGAGTGAATGCAACGAGCCCAGTTGTGCAAACAAAATCATCGACGATGAAAATGGGAAAAAGGGAAATTTTGTGGGAATAAAATTGTAGTACGATTACATTACATTTAAAATGATAAATTAAATACCTGCAATACAAGAATATGCTAGCATATTATTCGGTTAGTATATTACGCGACTACTTATTAGCGTTGTTGGATAGGTCCAATTGCGCGAATAAGTAGTTTTGTTTCACGATATTATAAATCGCGACGGACGGAATACGAGCAAAACTGAGAGATTATGCAAAAATTGCGAACAATTTTACTATTTTAATAAATCTCCAATCGGTTTAAGACCGGGAGCAAACATGTGAAAACTCTAAATTGAATCGCGAACCATGCGTAGCTCTTAGCTTGACGTAGACTTCCAGAGATCGTGCATTCTTTGGAAGCCGACGTCAATTACCGAGTCTCACCTAGGGGAGGTGGCTACGCAACGAGCGAGTCTCGTCTGAAATTCATCCTACGTGTCTATAATATATGATTCTAACGTTAAACAAATAAGAAAAGTGTGAAACTGTTTAATGAAATGTAGAATGAACTTCAGATTAACATGAGGTTACAATGATTTACGATTGTATGTGGCGGATATCCTACTCAAAGATGCGCTTGTTCAACTGAAAGCGAATGGAGTAAAATGAGGCTAAAATGCACTTTGAAACTGTCGTGCATTGCAAAGGGATTTCGGTGCGGAAAACTAAGGTGTGACTCTAATTTCGCAACACTACACTATACGCAATGATCGACTGATCATTAAAAAGCGATCCGAAAAGCACCCAAAGTGGGTGTTCGGTAGAAAACGCGAGCAATTGAGAATCGCGACGCGACCGAAACTACCGAGTTCGCAATCGCTGGCCAACATCGTCGAGCAGTACACGACGCACTCTCATGCACTTAATAACGCCATGCTAAACGCGCTCTCGAGAGCCGCCCCCGCCTTCGACCGTGGCACGATATCCATGCCGCGACTTACGCGGTCGCTGGGGCGATGCCATGGCGATAAAACTCACGGGGCCCAGCTAGGGTTCGAGCACGGCCCTGTAGATGGATGCAACAGTCCACCCCTGCCGACTAACGGATGCAAGAACGCGCCACAAACTGGCGACGCGCCTCACAACGGCGACCAGTGGAAGGAGCATGCCGCTGTCCCCAACGCGTAGCGCCGAGACCCGTCCACCTGCAGGACCTAACCCTGGTCGGGAGCAACCACCGCTCCCTTCGACGCAGCGCCGCGGTTCCCCGGCTGGACACCGGTAGTCGCATCGACATGACGCCGCCCCAACGATCGCGGCGCGAACATGGAGTATCGTGACACGAGCGAGATTGGTGAAGACTCGCGAGAGTGTCTGACAGAAGCATGGAATCATTAAGCGCATGTCGCGCGACGGCGAGCGAGTGCGCCATGCAAAGCCCTCCGACACCGAACGATTGCGAAACTATATACGCGCGAGAACACTGAATTGTTCTTTACGATACGACGACGGGGATCGAGTGAAAGTGAATGTTTCCGCTTTAAGTTGGACAAGATTTCCTTGTGCGAAAATCGCCTACACTAATGTGTACATGCTTATACTACCTTATAGCTAACTTAAACCGAGTCGCACGCATCCCTCGTTGTCCTGTGTGGTGTACTGGAGACGCTTATACGTAGAATTAAGGGCTGGAATGCTAGATATGAAAAATAAATGGGGGTTAGGGGGAAGGGGTTGTGGGCAATGCATTGATTTGGGTTGATCTCGATATATACAAACGCATAGGAAAAGAGATGAAGGAACGAGAAGCCTCGGAACGGATTTGAATAGGAAGCAAGTGGATGAACGAGCCCCGATACCAAATCAGAATAGAATATATTGAAACCCGACAAAATGGCGAAATTTAGAGGTTTTGGGAGGGCTATATAACACAATGTAAAATTATATTAGCATTTGGGTCGGATTAAAATATTTTATTAAATACCTGCAACACGAAAATCAGTATATTACGCGATAACTTATTCACACTAATGGATCAATCCAATAGTGCGAATAAGTTATTTGACGGTATCATTGCACACGACGGACGGAGTACGAACAAGAGCTAGTGATTGTGCAAAAGTTAGAAAGATTCTAATATTTTAGTCAATCTCCAATCGGTTTAAGACCGGGAGCAAAAATATGCATACTCTAAATCGAATCGCGAACCATGCGTAGCTCTTAGCTTGACGTAGATTTCCAAAGAACACGCATTCTTTGAAAACCGGCGTCAATTACCGAGTCTCACCTAGGGGAGGTGGCTACGCAACGAGCGAGACTCGTCTGAAATTCATTCTACGTTTCTATAATTTATGATTTGAACATTCAGTTTAGCAACAAAGTTTGAAAATGTTTTAGCAAAGAGTAGAATGATTTTCGGATTCACATAAATTACAATAACGTGCATCGCAAAGCGGCGCGTTTCCGTTTCAAGGATACGCTTGTCCAACTGAAAGCGAATGTAAGAAAACGAAGCTAATGAGCACTAACATATTGTCGTGCACAGCAAAGGGATTTCGATACGGAAAACTAAGATGTGACTCTAATTTCGCAACACTAAACTATATGCAGTGATCGATTGATCATTAAAAAATGATCCGAAAACCACCCAAAGTGGGTGTTCGGTAATAAACGCGAACAATGAAAAATCGCGACGCGACCGAAACTACCGAGTTCGCAATCGCTGGCCAACATCGTTGAGCAGTGCACGACGCACTCTCATGCACTTAATAACGCCATGCTAAACGCGCTCTCGAGAGCCGCCCCGCCTTCGACCGTGGCACGATATCCATGCCGCGACTTACGCGGTCGCTGGGGCGATGCCATGGCGATAAAACTCACGGGGCCCAGCTAGGGTTCGAGCACGGCCATGTAGATGGATGCAACAGTCCACCCCTGCCGACTAACGGATGAAAGAACGCGCCACAAACTGGCGACGCGCCTCGCAACGGCGACCAGTGGAAGGAGCATGCCGCTGTCCCCAACGCGTAGCGCCGAGACCCGTCCACCTGCAGGACCTAACCCTGGTCGGGAGCACCCACCGCTCCCTTCGACGCAGCGCCGCAGTTCCCCGGCTGGACACCGGTAGTCGCATCGACATGTCGCCGCCCCAACGATCGCGGCGCGAACATGGAGTATCGTGACACGAGCGAGATTGGTGAAGACTCGCGAGAGCGTCTGACAGAAGCATGGAATCATTAAGCGCATGTCGCACCACGGCGGCGAGCGAGTGCGCCATGCAAAAACTCTCCGACACCGAACGATTACGAAGCTATATACGCGCGAGAACAGTGCATTGTTCTATACGATGTGGCGGCGAAGGAAAATGGAAAGCGAATTTCTTCGCTTTAAGTTGAACAAGCTTTCCTTGCAGGAGAAGCGCCCACAATAAAATTGACAAGCTAAAACTATCTTATGGATAGCTAAAACTACGTCGCACGCATCCCTCGACGTCCTATACGATGTACTGGTACCTTCCAACGTAGAATTATGTACTGGGAAGCTAGCTGTATAAAAATGAAACGGGTTGGTCGGCGGTGTTTGGGGGGGAGGGGTAGGGAGCTCAAGGCAATGCATTGATACGGGTTGATCGCGAAATATAATGAATATGAGAGAAGGAGGCAAAGAAGCAAGCCCCGAAACAGATGACAATGAGAAGGGAGTGAATGCAACGAGCCCAGTTGTACAAACAAAATCATCGACGATGAAAGTGGGAAAAAGGGAAATTTTGTGGGAATAAAATTGTAGTACGATTACATTACATTTAAAATGATAAATTAAGTACCTGCAATAGAAGAATATGCTAGCATATTATTCGGTTAGTATATTACGCGACTACTTATTCGCGCTGTTGGATAGGTCCAATTGCGCGAATAAGTAGTTTTGTTTCACGATATTATAAATCGCGACGGACGGAATACGAGCAAAACTGAGAGATTATGCAAAAATTGCGAACAATTTTACTATCTTAATTGATCTCCAATCGGTTTAAGACCGGGAGCAAACATGTGAAAACTCTAAATTGAATCGCGAACCATGCGTAGCTCTTAGCTTGACGTAGACTTCCAAAGATCATGCATTCTTTGGAAGCCGACGTCAATTACCGAGTCTCACCTAGGGGAGGTGGCTACGCAACGAGCGAGACTCGTCTGCAATTCATTCGATTGTTTAATAATAATTTATATGTATGTTTTATAATACTTAATATGTAATTTGCAATATATTAAAAGGCTGAGTGAAGTAAGTGTTGAGGTCCCAAAATAAATTGAATGAGTACGAAATAAAACCAAATGAATTACGAGTGAAAGAACTTGATCGAAGACTTCGAAAAAGTGATTTAGATGAAATCTTCGTGTCTCATAATTGAATGGAAAGCTATTAGATTCGCAGCGTACCAAAGTAAAATATATTAGGTTAATTTAATATAATACAAAAGAGGGTATAATGGAATATTACAGAATGGTATAAGATGAGGTAGCTGGAATGTACTGGAATAAAATACAATAGAATACAGAAAAGTAAAATTAAACAATGAGAGTTTATATGTTTGCAGCCTAAATTCATTAAGTTTGTCAAATAGTCTGATTAAAACGATATATGGAATATCGATTACAGCATTTATCGAGTATGCTGTTCGATTTTTGTCGATTCGAAATTATTAAAGTACTGGATACAGATTTCTTTTTCAGATGATGTTAAGATGTAGAGTTAAATCGAGGTTTTCGTTACTACGATTAATTTATTTAATATACTTATATTTCGCAACTCCAAGTTTTTAGTTTTGTTGCAATGCGAAATAAATTTTTAATTCCCGATCGCAACATAAAAATGTGTTTGAGGGATACTGATAGATCCCCGAACGTTGTGCGTTCAGTTTGTATATATTACGTTGCACACACGCAAAACATGCAAAAATCGATATGTGCGAGTGCCATCAGTTCTAAAATCGATATTAGTTGTTCAAAATTATTTATATTATTTAATATTTAGCGCATAATTTTGCAGATGCCACTCACATATTTCGATTTTAACACAAAGCATGCAATGGACAATTACAATTAGCGAGCATAGTGATAAAATAGTATAACAACTATTATATACCACCTTATTTTCTTCGCGCTTGCTGAAAACTTTGCAAAGAAAAGTGATTAACAGAAATTAACATCCTAACTTGACCCTATCTTTCAATTGACCCGATTGAATAAATTTGTTTTAATATGAAAAATTTAGAAATGAAGTTAAAATGAAAAAAGAAAGAAAAATCTAATTCAATATTCAACTCCGATAAGCGGAGCAATATTTTATTTAAATATCAAGAGATTCGAAGATCAAAGTAAATTTTCGAAGAATATCAAAGCGTTTCATTCAATTTAATACTTTGATTTTCGAATCTACTTGTCGCTCAATACGTTCTTGCACTTCTTTAAGTTTTTACGGATGGTCAGGGAAAGCAAATGAAAGTTGATAATAAGCAAAATTTCGAAAACCTGGCTTCTCATTTAATTTTTTAAGCTTTTGTTTACGTTACATTAAAATTCTAACGCGTGAAGTGCAAGAAAGCCCTACTCTAAGCTAAGAAATGTACCATAAAAATGTAACATTTACGATTGCTATTGTACTAAAGTACAATATCATTCGTGATCACTATGCTCGCTTAAAAAGTGATAAAATACAACCGGCCCCCGTGTCGTTTCGGACCTTTCATCCTACGACATGATTGGGGACCGGAGGAATCGTAAAGCATGCGACTCACCGATCGCAGAACCTGCTATGACACCCCGAAACAGCTCGAAATCGGCAGCAATCCTCGTGCCTCCTCTAGTTCTGGCACCAAAATGTAGTTTCTCGTTCAAATTCACCGGGCCGTCATCCTTCTTTGCATAGCGTTCTGTAAATATTTAATCAAAAGCTTTAGTGGGATTCGTTTTAAAATATTATGTAGAAGATTTTGCAAACAACATACACAAACAGATGCAATTGTACTCGAGAGTTTAGAAAATATTACGTATGTAATTACAGAAATACACGCGAACACGTATACAATATAGCATGCAAAAATTCGAAAGTTAAATCGTTAAAGCATTTGCGAGACCAAGCATTAATCGAAAAAAACATTCGTGAAAACTCACGATAATTAATTAGGAAACACTCGCGATAACGTAAATTAATCGAAAAAAAAGATTCGCGTAAGCATGCATTAATCAAAAAAAACATTCGTGAAAACTCGCGGTAATTAATAAAGAAGCACTCGCGAAAACATAAGTTAATCTAAGAAAAAGTTTCGCGTAAGCATGCATTAATCGAAAAAAAAACATTCGTGAAAACTCGCGATAATTAATTAGGAAGCACTCGCGAAAACGTAAGTTAATCGAAAAAAAAGATTCGCGTAAACATGCATTAATCGAAAAAAACATTCGTGAAAACTCGCGATAATTAATTAGGAAACACTCGCGATAACGTAAATTAATCGAAAAAAAAGATTCGCGTAAACATGCATTAATCGAAAAAAACATTCGTGAAAACTCGCGATAATTAATTAGGAAGCACTCGCGAAAACGTTAGTTAATCGAAAAAAATGATTCGCGTAAACATGCATTAATCGAAAAAAACATTCGTGAAAACTCGCGATAAATAATTAGGAAACACTCGCGATAACGTAAATTAATCGAAAAAAAAAGATTCGTGTAAGCATGCATTAATCGAAAAAAACATTCGTGAAAACTCGCGATAATTAATTAGGAAGCACTCGCGAAAACGTAAGTTAATCGAAAAAAAACATCCGTGAAAACTCCCGATAATTAATTAAGAAGCACTCGCGAAAATGTAAGTTAATCGAAAAACAAGATTCGCG
>JAOPTO010002426.1:0-68710 GCA_033822845.1 Tetrapedia diversipes
TGATGAAGCAAAATCTTTCAAATAGAAAATGTTTAATTTTTAATACCCTATCGCCCTGCCATTAAAAAGAGAACACAGAAAAGCTTGTATTCAAAGCGTAAAAAATCGCTGAAACTTTGAGATTCGTTATCAACCCCCTTAAGAAATATTTTGCCACCAAAAAAATTGCTCCATGCAGAACACCATGCTCTGTACACACATAAAGTTTCATTAAAATCAGAGTTTTAGAAGTAGATGAATTTCCTTATAATACAGTGTACGAATACTTTTTGGAGCCACTGTATTTCGCTGCAATTTCTCTATTTATTTTACCAACCACATTTTTCCCCAAATTTAAGCTCGAGTTATCATGTTTGTATTTGAATATCCACTGTTACACGCGGTAAATCGCCATGAAAACACAAGCATTTCACCGTGAAGCTTCGAAATTTTTCCACCGAAAGGTGACATGCCGGAGTAGAAGTTTTTATGGCTGCCAAAGCCGATTGCCTGTCGTTCGACACACAAGAGGCGAAAGCAATATCGCGTGTCCAGTCAACACAAACAGGCGTGAAAGGGGAACGGAACCGAGGCAGTTGACGGAAATCGGGAATCGCGACGAATCGGAAAACAAGGACACGCTTCACCACCCTTCAGACGGTAATTCAACCTGTCCAACGAACTCGTTATTCTTTCGCGAGACGAAAGGAGTAGATAAAGATTCGAGAGAAAGGGTTGGTGCACGGAAGTGGCGAGTGACTGACGCGAGAGTGATTGCAGAACGGGAAAATCGTAAAAAGCTGAGTAACCGATAATATTGATTGCTAAAATCGTAATCAAAGGGCTAAAAAATGCAAAAATCACGATTAAATTGCGAATTTTTATGGGAATCCGTATTTTTAGAAATATGCCCTCTAAGTGTTCGCCTTTTAGCTTTCTCTTGGAACATTTTGTATATTTTTATATAGGTATCAAAAAAAATGAAATGGTTGAAGAAATAACAATAATATCCAACGATGATAATTATTACACTGTGATTTCTTCTTTGCATTTGTATTTATAATTCATATTTTTATAGATGCACCCACCGAATATTCACCCTTTAGCTTTTCTTTGGAATATTTTACATATTCTTATATACATATTAAAAAGGAGAAATAGTTGAAGAAATAGTAATAACATCCAAACGATGATAAAATTATTATACTGCGATTCCTTGTTTGCATTTGTATTTATAATTCATATTTTTACAGATGCACCCTCTAAGTATTCATTCTTTAGCTTTTCCTTGGAACTTTTTATATATTTTTATATAGTTATCAAAAAAAATGAAATGGTTGAAGAAATAGCAATAACATCCAAACGATGATAATTATTACACTGTGATTTCTTGTTTGCATTTGTATTTAGGTAACAAAGTTGTATGTAATTCCGTGACTACACGAGTTAGGTGAAATTGATCTATAACTAATAATAGTTTCTTGGAATCGGAGGTAAAAACGATGTATGAACGCCGTTATAAAATTTATACTTCAAAGAGATAAAGTGAAAAGTGCTGTTGAACATAATCTCGTAAGCTCAAATTAGAATCAAAAGTGCATACCCGTAATCTGAGTTTCAAACTTTTAATGTGAAAACTTAAAGGCTGTAATAAGATCTACGTAGAATTACACGATCCTTGTTTCATCGCTAATCTACAAGCACTTCGACGACGACAGAGCATTTAATTAGTTTTCTGTAAATTAGGTTGTCGGAAGTGAAATTTCATTATTCTCTTCCATAATTCCTCGATGGATCCCTTTTTCGGTACTTAATGACACACGAGTTGCTCTTCAAAAGAAACTAAAAGATGATAATCATTTTCAATTATTATATACTAATTATTAGAGGAAACAGCAATTGAAATAGTTGAAGTTCTTCAATAAATTCAAAATAGAAATTTACATTTTATTTATAAATATTATAGATGTTTATTATTTATAAATATTATTATCTGAAGGTGCATGTTCAATTAAATTAGACTACTTAAAATCATCGTATAGTGAATCTTTTGAAAGATTGTAAAGGTGTTTTGCATATTTATATACGGTGGAATGTACCAGTCAAGTTATGTCGACTGAATGGAATACTTCAGGTCTCAGAGGATCAATGAATCTCTTTGGATCCTTAAAGTGGACTTCGTGTCATAGAATTCTTTGGAAGTTCTAATTACAATTAGTCTTCAAGATTCCTTGGATTATTAAAGTTTCTAGCCTTCTGCCCTTGGATTTTCATCAATCTTTAGAATGTTCCTTAGTCTTCGATCCTTGGATTTTGTTGTATCTTCAGGCAGTATCTTACACATTGATCTTTGTGTCCTTAAATAACTTTTAGATGTGTCTAACCCTTTGGCCTTTGATCCTATTGGGCTTTCAAACATACTTAGACACTTTATCTAACTTTCACTGGTACAGTTCTCTCGAATCTTGAAAGCGATTCCTTTATGCTTGCTCAATCATTAAAATTGTCCCATGTTCTTAATTCTTAAAGGAACTTAGAGGCTCTACAAAATTTTATGCGAATGTTCCTCGACCGCCGTTAACCGTGCAAATTCGTCGTTAACATCGGCCTGGCGCGAAGTCAGCAGAATCCAGTTCCAAAACGCTACACTTTGCGATAAAAAAGCTGAGGCTAAAACCGCCGAAAATGCTCAAGATGGGTGAAAATTGTCGTGTACCTCCGCAACTCGATGTGCATTATTGGCGATTCGCCAAAACTTTCTTCCGTCGCCTTCGATCTGTTCTTCGTCGCCGAAAAACTTACCTTTTTACTCTCCGTTTTCGTACACGATCGTCTGTTCGTGACGTGTTTCCTTTTGCATCTGTGAAAAAAAGAAAAAGGAGTGGGATTAATGAGTAGACTAATATATTTATTAACCCCTTGACATACAATGACGAGTCTGACTCGTCATTCATTTTACGAGCCACTGTAGACTTTGACGAGTCAGACTCGTCAAGCGCTTTTTTTCGGCGGACGCCGTGCAGTATACAATTAGATTACATAGTTGCTTCACTCGTGCGTTGATTCTTGATTGTTTACAACGTTCGAGATGGTCCAGCCTATCACCTTCTCAACTTCAAGAACAAAAAAGCATCGAACACGTAAGAAGAAACACACTGAAAGTAACATTCAGTTTAGTAGAAGTCTCGCACGGTGAATGAAGACAATATTTGAGTTTAGTAAAGATTATAAATAATCCCTGTAAAATGTACAAGTCGGATGCATTATATGAAAGTGACGATGATGGTACAATTGGTTACTCTAGTGATGATAATGAGATTGACACCAGTCATCGAAGTGTTCATACCCTTGACTATTCAAGTGATAGTTCAAGTGAAGTTAGCCTTGTCCTACAAAATGTTCGTAAACGTGCACGACCCATATCAAGCAGTGATGATTCTGATGTAGCAGACGATGGATGGAATTGGACAGAAGAAGAAAATCTGAATGAAAAATCCAAATTTCAAAATAAAATATACTCTTTCTCAGCCTTCACGTAACCGTTCAGTTGAGCGAAATTAAATGGTATTTTTCGGTCGCATCAAGTTCCATTTAATTCGTATGTCAAGGGGTTAATAACAGTATATTATATATTATTTACTATTATATAGAGAAACGCTTTGTGCGTGGACACCGTCGGTTGCCATGTCGAGAACTACGACGAATTATTAATCGGTTAACCCCTTGCACTATTCGAAACCTCGGAAAAAGTCAGGCCAAACGCGGCTGCCTTAATTGTCGCGGTGAAGAACGAACGGTGGAACGCGCGTGCCGAAACTTGAGACCCATCTTATCCACGCGATGGAACTCTTGTGAAATTCAAATGAATTTGAATCAAAAACTTTTATATATACTTTAATTATCACATAAGATTAAAACAAATTCTGAATAAGTAATAATAATATAATTAATTAATAACGAAATAAAAATATGTTAAAGCAAATCCGCGGTAGTAGTATTTGAACTCAAATAAGTTTTCTGATTATCTCACTAATATCAAACCTAAAACTGAAAGACACAATATAAATAAACAATTAAATATCAATTTTGCCTGAAATTAAGACCACGAGTCAGACTCGTGATATTCATGTTCGGCCTGAAATGTCGAGTACGAGTCAAGCTCGTGATATTCATGTTTAGTCTGGAACTGAACAACGAGCCCGACTCGTGACATCCATGTTT
Source organism: Tetrapedia diversipes (assembly GCA_033822845.1). Taxonomy (NCBI): domain Eukaryota; kingdom Metazoa; phylum Arthropoda; class Insecta; order Hymenoptera; family Apidae; genus Tetrapedia; species Tetrapedia diversipes. The sequence continues at coordinate 4,201 of JAOPTO010002426.1, forward strand.
GGCCTAAAATGTTCATCACGTGTCAGACTCGTCAAAATAGTGCAAGGGGTTAAACAAAAGAAGCTGACCTGGTGCGATCCCACCGCTGCCACTCGCCATGAGCTCTAGTGGGGAGACGTGCACATTTATACATATAACGAACATAGCAATATGCAATGTATATTTCTAACAGCATCCATCAACCTTTTGAGAGCTATCGGCGCATATATGCGTCTGACGAAAGTTGCATATAGAGACTTTGGACGTATATATACGCTTGTCAATTTTTGTTTTCTTCACCTTATAACTTTTTCAGTGGTCACACACTTCGACGTTAACCTTTTAAATATTATAAGTGCATATATGCGTCCAATGCACTATGGACGAATGTATCCGTTTGACAATTTTTGTTATCTTACTGAAATGCGATTGTTTCGATGCTAACAGCTCGCCGACCACGCGGAACACTTAGGCCAAGAGTATTCATCGCTCAAAGGGTTAATGCAGTTTTTCTTTAAAACTCCGCAACGTCCCCACGAAACAAAGGACGTTTCCTTTCCAGAAACTCGTTTTCTCGTTGTCTCTGTTATCGATCGAAACAACGTTTCTTAATTTCTAAGGTGACCTATTGTTCCGGCTCTTGCGACGGTGACCTTTCCTCGACTCTTACTCCCCGGGTGATGCGATTTGTGAATTACTAGTATGCTTCTTCATTTTTCTTCGTTTTGCTTCCTTATGCTTCTACCCATTGGCGAAGGCCGAGCGCTTTTTTAAGTGGTTGGAAAATAGGAATTGGGAGAGGGAAGTGAACATTTGTAAGGTGAACGGAAAAATTCGGAGAAAAGGAATTTACTGGTAGAAGGGTTGTAGTCACCCGGGTGGGTTAGACTCTGACCAAGGTGATACGCGATGGTTAGGCCCAGACCCAAAGCGGCTATAAACCAAAACCAGTTTCAATAATAAATATAAATAGTTATCAGTGCCTAGCAATGCAAGTCTGCAATAAATATAAATAGTTACCAATCCCTAACGTTTACTATGTATAGAAATTTAGTGTGAATTAAAATAAAAGTAATAGCGCTCTAATAAAGGATATTATGCATGCTATTAACAAGGGTGGTAGTCACCCGGGTGGGTTAGATTCTGACCAAGGTGATACACGATGGTCAGGCCCAGACCCAAAGTGGCTATAAACCAAAACCGGTTTCCATAATAAATATAAATAGTTATCAGTCTCTAGCAATGCAAGTCTGCAATAAATATAAATAATTATCAATTCCTAACGTTTACTATGTATAGAAATTTAGTGTGAATTAAAATAAAAGTAATAGCGCTCTAATAAAGAATATTATGCATGCTATTAACAAGCGTGGTGGTCACCCAAGTCGATTAGTCTCTGACCAAGGTAATCCGCGATGGTCAGGCCCAGATCCAAAGTGGCTATAAACCAAAACCAGCTTCCATAGTAAATATAAATAGTTATCAGTCCCTAGCAATGCAAGTCTGCAATAAATATAAATAATTATCAATTCCTAACGTTTACTATTTATAGAAATTTAGTGTGAATTAAAATAAAAGTGATAGCACTCTAATAAAGAATATTATGCATGCTATTAACAAGGGTGGTGGTTACCCGGGTGGATTAAACTCTGACCAAGGTGATACGCGATGGTCAGGCCCAGATCCAAAGTGGCTATAAACCAAAACCAGTTTCCGTAGTAAATATAAATAGTTATCAGTCCCTAGCAATGCAAGTCTGCAATAAATATAAATAGTTACCAATTCCTGACGTTTACTATGCATAGAAATTCAGTGTGAATTAAAATAAAAATAATAGCACTCTAATAACGAATATTATGCATGCTATTAACAAGCGTGGTGGTTACCACCTTTGGTTGATTAGTCTTTGACCCCGTGGTTATAAACCAGAGCCGGTTTTCATAGTACAGACAAATAATTATCGATCCCTAACAGTCACTGGTTGCCTCGCGTACAACAATTATATCGTGGACCGAAAGATAATGGATAACGAACTTCGATCGCGTGACAAAGGTTAGGTTATACTAAAATTCTATTTTATGGCAGCGTCAGGATATTTCACCGCGTGTTTTAAAATCGAAAAGCAGAACCTTTGAATGATAAGTTTAGGAAAATTGGAAGAAGTAAGAGATATGTAATCTGTTCGATTTTTAGTGGGATCAGTGCAGGCGGAGAAGAACCGATGAATGGGCCGGGGTTTCTTTGAAAAATCGCGATGAATGCTGTGAGCGATTTTCTGTATACGCACAGACCCTTTTTGATCTATAAATGGATGCATTATGGGCGAGGGCTGTTATATGGAACCTATGGTACATGGAATTTCATTGATAAAAAGAATCGATGATTGTAGTAAGAACACTTCAAGAGGCTTTCATTCTATTTTTCTGAAGAAACGAATGAAACAGATAGCTAGGTTAATTTTTCTTAGATGTTTTGAAAGTATACAAATTTTTTTCATCTTTCATTTTACGTTACTGTTATGTGTAGTGATTTCAAAATCAAGGTATAATTTTCTTCTGTGAATTCTTTAACATTCAATCTTTTCACCAGTACATCAATAGATCAAGCTTTTTTCATAGAAAAAATTGTACTACAGCGTTAGAAACTCAATAATATATTGTTTACAATTCTTTAACATGAAATATGGTATCTTTAATCTGTAGTGGAGTATACTAAACTCTAAAAATATAAAAACATTTCAAATTATGAATATTATATATTGAAATTTGATTATTGACACTTGCAAAACAACTAAGACAATTAAATTAAGCTCATTCTATATCTCCATGAAGCTCTTAAGATCTTCTAACTTTACTTCTAACTTTTTACTTCTTACTTCTAACTTTTCTTCTAATTTTAAACGCGTAGAGCTTCGAATACTTCAATACGTCTCGAAAAATGGTAGAAAAGCAGGTGTAACACAGTCTGTATTATACCTCCTTACTACCTGGCATCGACCGAGACTATATAAGATGCTAAAATAAAGAAACCAGTGTCCACTCGCAAAAAGTGTATAACAGTCTTCGTATCTCTTACTTCCTACTTACTTCAACATAGAACGTATCAGTAATTAACAGTAACTACCAATTCGTACAGCCGAAGCTCAAGAGCGACGGTTTCTTTTATTTTACGTGACAAGCCCATCAGTCCCGTCACATAGGATAGAATATGTAGGATTCCTCCACGGAATAACCGTTGGGAAGACATTGTATTTGTCCGTAAAATAGCCGTTACAAAGATGACACGGCTCGCCGCCGTGTCGATAGTCAATTGTTTTTGGTAAATTTGTTGCGACCGGCAAATTTAGCGGCAGTCGTTTTCTTGCGTGTATAAGAAGAAGAGTCGCGGAAAGCAGTGCCGCTCAGAGTCTTATTCTTTTTCTTGCATGTTCAAATAAATTAACCTTTCTTGTGTGTTTTTCTTTTAATAAACTGTTGTTTCTATTTGTTTATGACTCGTGTGTTTTTCCCCTTCATCCTCATATCCTACAAATATTTTAAGTTACCTGAACAATGTACTAAACGACAATTAATTCATGCGAAACCCAAGGTTTCACCATCTATAAACATTTCTAAACTTCCAATGTAAATAGTGTTGTCCACTAGAATTTTCAATTTCCCGGTTGAGATTACGCGAAACCGAACGACGTAATCCGGCTGGAATCGATTCGACGTTCGGTTGCCCCTTCGCCCGTCCGCAGAAGTGGCGATTCTTTCGTTCTGCCTAAGATAAGGCAGCCGGGGACCGAGAAGAGGCGATTCGAGGGCGAACGAGGGAAACGTTCTTAATCAGACCAGGTCCAGTCCTATCTGCAGAGATGCGGACGATATCGCTTACCTGTCCACCGATTTCTAACTTCTCGATGTCGCCTGGTAAACTTTCCACTGGCCTGACCGCTTCGCCTCCCTTTTCTTCCTTTCAGACCCCTCTCCCCCCTACTTCTCCTCCTCTTTCGTTTCTCGCCTGAAGGGCTGCGGCGTGGAACTTCGTTATTTCCATCGAGCGACTTCTGCCCGAGTCGCGTCGCCTCTGTTCCTTCGCCGCAGTTGTTAAAACATTTGCACCGGGGAAATCGAGCCCCGCGAGAAGTTCGTCGACGACGGGGCAATAACGAGCGTCCTTTCGCGGAGAAGACCTTCACCCTTCGTTACAGGGGACGTGGCGAACGTCTTTCTTTTTGCCGAGAAATTGGAATTTTAAAAAACCGACGAGAACTTAAAAATCTGAACTTAAAAATGCATCAACACCGTCATGTCGCCACTCCACAGTTTATGACACGGACGCGGAACAAAGGCTATTTTTGAGTTTAATATTCTTAGTTTATTAGCATGCAACTAACAGATTAATCTATGACCTGGCGAGAAACGGTGTATTTTTAAGCTACACGTGTTTAGATTTTCGATTCTTTCGTTGTCAATAGCCGAGGCCGTGTCATAAAGAGAGAATTTCTGAAGGGTCCTGACATACATTTGTAACGGTAAAAGAGCGACGGCCAGAACCTAGAGGAATTTTCTGACGTTGGTAACCGGCACCACCACCCTCACCACTAACACGGCAATACCTCTTCTCCATGAGCGAAATAAGAGCTCAAGGAGGAGTACCTAACCAATTTAGGCTCGCTGATTGGTATTTTTACAAATTTGAAAGGACCAATCAGCGGTTTTGTCAAAACAAGAAGTGGATGGTGATCGGTGGCAGCGTGTCAGTCAAAGCAGTCAAGTCAGTCAAGTCAGTCAAGTCAGTCATTCAGTCAACTCAATCAAGTCAGTCATTCAGTCAAGTCAATCAAGTCAACTCTGTCAACACAGTCATCAGAGTTATACAGTCAGCGCCCTTGCCTTCTACAAACACTTGCATATCAAACTGCCGTGCGAGGAGCGACATTTGACGCTCAACAACTGTTTTACAATATTTCCGTATCTTTTACTGCTATTTTTAGTTAACGTGTTTCGTATTAGAATATTGTATAGTAAATTAGAAAATCTCATACTAATTGTAAAATTTACCAGGGTAAAAGTATTTTATATTGCGATATGGTATGTGTTAGTACAGTCTGTGTTAAAGTATCATTCGTCATCATTTTTTGTCTTAGAGATTGTTCTTCATGAGTAAAATTTATATTGGGTTGGAGGGAAAGTTCTGTCGTATTTTCCGTTTCCGTTAATTCATGTGGAACCCAAACACTTTGCTTTAACACAAACCCAAGAAATTTAATGTGATCTCCAACAGTTGTATGATGAATGCCAAACTCTTCTGCAATTTCTCGACTTGTTAAACGTGGATTATTTTCCAACATGGATCGCAAAACATCATTATCGATCTTGGATGGTCGTCCAGATCGATCACTTTCTTGGAGGCTCAGATCCCCGGAACGAAATTTGCTAAACCATCTTTGACAAGTACGAACATTTACAATATCTTTTCCAAATACCGCACATAAATTTTTACAAGCAACCGATGCGTTGCTTCCTTTTTGGAATTCATACAAAATGCAGTGTCGTAAATGCACTTTATCTACTGACACGTTTTTCACTTTAAATATCACAAGTAAATGATGAACGGTAAAAAAGGACTCCTTTTATATTATACAGCAGGTAAAGAAACAAAAAAAATTCCCAATGACTCGCTAGCCAGATGTTTTTTTATTTACAAGAAAAATTACCTGCCTATTTAAAATACGACAGAACTTTCCCTCCAACCCAATATTAAGTGTGCGAGTTAATTCGGTGTCTTTGCATTTAACGCTTTGTAACTTTTATTCAAATTAAAATACCTACCCTATTCTAGGGTGATTTGAAAGTAGCAACGTTATACTCTGAGGAACATTAAAACAATCAAAGACAAGTCGACATAATTTCATCTAATAACAGTAAATAATTTGACGTTCGACAAGGAGTATTTGAGACTTGCATTCTTTTTGCTTTGAACCGAAGAAAAATACTTCTAAAACTAAAGAAATGATTTGTTCCGCTGTTGGTAATGGCGACGTGACGTATAAAATGTGAAAAGAGTAGTTTCATAGATTTCGTAACGTAGATTTTAATCTATCGGACAAACACGTTCCGGACAGGCAAGAAATTTTAAGAAAACTTTTGAAAAATGTTTAAAAATACTGGACAAGGACTTGAATCGCAACCAGATGTTATCCATCAATGCTGAACGCAACGTTTACTTGAGTTAAAAAAAAATTCAAAAGTTAGGAAGGTGGATTCCGCACGAAAAAGGCACCGAATTAATTTGCACACCTAATATCAAATTATTTTGATAAAAGTTGTTTTAATAATATTTATTTAAAATTATTTATGTAAAAGTTGTTGTAATAATATTTACATCAAATTATTTAAGCACAAATAGACTTTTGAATCTCTCTTAATTCTTCGATCCCAGTTGCCCGACTTCCATCCTTCGAATTTCTAACAGGGATCAACCTTGTTACAACTCTTGCCCTACAATCAACATTGCTTCGGATGCAAATTCGCGAAACCTGGGAAACAAAGAAGTTCTTCAGACTGTCGGTCCCAGAAGCGGACGCGAATTCCGAACAGTGCCTTCGTAACTTTCGTTCGATAAAACTTCCGGCGCTAACGACGCTTCAGTTATTTCGTGTCTCCTCTGTTCAGGCAGCATTTAGAGAATGCATGCAATTTGTTGGGAATAACTTTGGTTTTCGTTTTATTGAAATTTTTAATACCACCGACACATTATCTCGAGTGTCACATTTTTGTATATAGCACGTTAACCACCTCTATATTTAGAAAAATTTACGTTCTGAACAAAAATAAGGAACTTGTGGATGTACAAGAAAACAAAAGCATATTAGTCCAATTTAAAATCGTATTATTAAAGTTTTCTTTTTGATAGGATTTATGTAGGATTTTAATTTTTAATAATAAAGAAGAGTAAGAATTACACAGTTCTTATTCAGGGATTTGCAATTCAGTGCAAACTTTCAATTTCTTGCACTAAAATAGAGATCTCATTCACCAGATGCTAGCATACAAATCTCAGATACAACTAATGAGCGAAAAGCTTTATTTGAAACTTGTTCTTTCAATGTTTAAGTTAACCCTTTCGCTACGAGCGGTGACTATAGTCACCCAACGACTGATGCTCGTTACGTACGAATGGTGACTATAGTCACCCTGTGAAATTTTGCGAACAGAGTATTATTGCATTATGCGATAATTTTTTAACCCTTTCCTTTCTACGACTGACTATAGTTACGCTCTGCGTAAGATTCCACGGTATTGAACGTACGACGGATAATTACAATTGTTCCATAAGTACACATTTTTGCCGTGGCAGCTTATTCAGCGGGAATTGCTTGCCGAAAAATCCTCCCGTAGCGAAAGGGTTAAGAAACAGCTGCAGATGGTCTTTCTAACAATTATTACTCTGATGGCTCTTAAAGTATTTATCGTGCCTCTGAATACACAAATTTGCATAAAAATCCGAGCTCAGGTAATGAAAAAAAGGTATAAGAATAAGTGTACGTTGTATATTGCTCTAATTTCAACCGTCAGTTAATCAAAAATCGATGCAATAAGTATCAGAAGCCTCGAAAATGGAATGATCAATTTATCGCGATCAATTTCAAAGAAGTGCCACGCTTATAGCGCCGTGATTCTCTGTTATTCGGCGAGCACGAAGCAAAGCAGATATGTTTGTGTCGAAGAAACGGGCTATAAAAGAGACCCCGTGTGTTATTCAGGCGGTAAAGAGCAAGATAAAAGTTTCACCGATTCAGGGAACCGGGGCCGGAACAAATAGCTGCATTATTCAACAAACGGAGTAATGTGAAACGAACGGGTTAACCATTTAAGATGCGGGACGTGGCAAGGCATCTGATACGCGAAAGCGACGTTTGTCAGCCCTCACAGTGTAGTTGTGACAAGAACAGTGAAGTTGGATGAAGTACTGTAGTGGAATGCGGAACAATATTCATTAAGAATTGAGCATAATAAAGCAGGCTCCATTATTTAGTATTTTACTACTTATTTTGATTCAAAGATATAAACATGGCTAACGTGAAAGAAAATTCAAGAAACACGAACTTAATAAATGAATACTACAACAATTAGCTATCAGTTGTTCTTCTTTAATGCTTTGTTAAGATAACTGTTAATTACCAAATGATAGTTTCACAGATTTTCAGGTTTTATTTTGCTTGTTTATTAGTCAGTCTCAGAGGTTAAACAGTTATACATGAAAATTTAGTATATCACTTAACCAAATTAAAAGACGTTTAATATTGGCGGATCTTAGTAAATATTTCGATTTTGAATATTTTTGAAGTTAGTCATTAGACCATTAACAATCACCTCTCGACTGCAAAGGGTTAATTGAGCGCAGCCCCGTTAATTCAATAAATAAATAAATCATGTATATATTATCTCTACTCTACTAAATACCAAATAAAAGTAAAAGTAGAATTTCCTATATGTTTAACCCTTTGCACTCGAGAGGTGACTGTTAGTCACCAAATGATAGTTTCGCAAATTTGCAGACGTTAGTTTATTTCTTTATTAGTCAGTCTCAGAGGCTAAATAGTCATATATGTAAATTTTAGTATATCACTCGACTAAAGTAAATGCCGTTTAATATTGGCGGATCATAGCAAACATTTTAAATTTGAAAATTTTTGAAGTTAGTATCATTAGACGACTAACAGTCACTTCTCGATTGCAAAGGGTTAATGCTTTATTTCTTTGTTCTCTTCGACAATTGGTTCGTTACAACCGTCAATAATTGTTTCTTTAAAATAATTTTCAGATACAGATTAGCTAACTTACAGTTAATGTTAAATTCAGTTAAATTTTATTCTAATTCGGTAATTCAGTTAAATTCTATTGTTAAGTGTAATTTAATCTTTTATTATAAAATATTAATTTCACTGTTGAATTTTCACATTAAAATGACAATAGACACTTAAACAGCTGACATCAGAATGCGGTGTCGGAGGCCATTAACGTTTACACGACACTACTGCGGTATCAGTGGTCGTTACAGTTAATTAATATCGTATTTACCTTTGCATACTGTTCATGCATTTATGCGTAACAATATAAATTACTCGTTTCACGGTTTTGCTAACCTAGAATTCTCATTTTAAAACGTTCTACAAACTTTTTCATTTGCGTTGGTACCATGTTTCCGAACTGGAGATGCGCTTAAATAAAATAAATAAAAATATGTGAAAAAAGATAAATAAAAAGTAAATGGAACCAATTTTTCAATGCTTTTAGTAAACTAATACGTAATTTATCTTCGCTGTTGAAATTATTGTAGAAAGTCTTACGATTACTATATTTAATATTACATTTAGGATTAATAGCAAAAGTATAAAGTAACTCTTAAATTATAAATAACAAATAATAAATCATTACTCTTAACGCAACTCTCAACTCTTGATACAACTTTATAACTTGACCTTTTCTTCAACACTACCGTTAATTGTCCAAAGAAAATCCTCCTCGTCCTTCCCTTTTTTAACCACACATCCACATTGTTTTCACATTTGTTTCCTGTTGTTTGTTGTTTTGACACTCGCTTTCACTTTTCACTTTTCACCCTTGCTCTCCTTAACACTATAATTCCATTTATAAAATAAAAATAAAATAAAAGTTTGATTTTGCATACAGATCTGTAACTTAGTAGTTATTTGATCTATTGCATTTTAATTGCGTTTCTTCCCTAATATAATATTTCTTTCATCCCTAAACACTAGAACTACCGACGATTAGAGTGTCCTCATTTGCCTGGAAGAGATCAAAGAGAAAATCACATGAAAATATATTGAATACATGGAAAACAAATCTTTATTTATACCCTCTGCAGAAAATCATAATAAATTTTGAGAGCTTTGGCACAATAAATTTATAAGGGTGCTATCAATAATCACAAATTGGTCATTTTGACTGCTCTGATAGTGCTAGTGTTAATATGTACAGTAGTGTATGTTTAACACTAGAACTACCGACAGTTAAAGTGTCCTAATTTGCATGGAAGAGATGAAATTGAAAATTACATGAAAAAGTATCGAATACATAGAAAATAAATCTTTATTTATACCTTCTACAGAAAATCGTAGTAAATTTTGAGAGCTTTGGCACAATAAATTTATAAGGCTGCTATGAATAATCACAAATTGGTCATTTAGACTGCTCTGATAGTGCTAGTGTTAATATGTACAGTAGTGTACGCTTAACACTAGAACTACGAATAATTATAGAGTATTTATTTGCCTGGAAAAGATCAAAGAGAAAATTACATGAAAATATATTGAATACATGGAAAACAAATCTTTATTTATACCTTCTGCAGAAAATCATAATAAATTTTGGAAGCTTGGTAAAGTAAATTTATAAGGTTGTTATGAATAATCATCAATCCGTCATTTTGACTGTTCTGGTAGTTCTAATGTTAAAACTATGCTATTATTTTTAAAAAATTTCGCTAGGTCCTAAAACTGCGATACTACGCTATTCATGAAACTGCTAGCTTGCTCTCTGCGAGATTTCTATATGACGATGTAAGGGATCAGTGGGTTTAATCCGTGGTCGATGCGACAACCGGACTCGATATAATCTCGCTGGCCAGAAATTCGTGTCGTAGCGATCCCGATGCAGTCGCTGGCTGGCGTTGTGCATCTCGATGCTTTTATGTCGACAGCTGCGACAGGACGCGGTTATCTCGTCGTCGAATCGAGCCAAGAGGCCAAGGTTACCTTTATTTCCAGCCGCAGCTTTGCCGGTGTTGCGCGTCCAATGGTCCGGACCCCGTTTCCGGTGGCAAAAAAAAAAAAATGCAAACCACTCCGCGAGCGTTCATCGGACGACCGTGTCGGAATCGTTTGTGCGTTAGGTTTTGAATCCTTTTGAATACGTGATTGCTACAGCAGATCGGAAACTCCATGCAAATGTGTGTTTTCGAAGAGTATGGAGAACGGAGGAATTTTGGAAAATGTGGAAGATTCAGAAAATTTAGAAAATATATTTTTTCAATCGCTGCAGGCTATAATACAAAGTCTCGTTCTTATATTCTATATTTTTTCTATTAATTTATCTTACTTTATTATTTTTTCTATTAATTTATTTTACTTTATTATTTTTTCTATTAATTTATCTTACTTTATTATTTTTTCTATTAATTTATCTTACTTTATTATTTTTTCTATTAATTTATATTTTATATTTTTCTTTTTATATAGATTCATGATTTATAGATCTATGAATATTAAAAGCTGTTTTTTCTTTCAATATTATAAGTATAATACCGAGGTTGATCAAAATGACCAATTCGTAATTTTTCTTGGAAACTTGATAAATTCATTATGATACCTACGTATTTGGAAATTTACTATGACTTTTACTGTAATCACTACGTATTGTTTCCCTCATATTAAGTTTTTTTTTTTTAAATATAATTTTCAATTTCGTTTGTTCATCGCAAATAAGTGTATCTTAGTTAAGCCTTAAAAGGATTCGAGAAAATTAATGTAAATACAGATAAACGCTTTTTCTTGGAGTCTTTTATTTTGTTAAACGAACAGTTGCATCTTAATCATTATTAGTTTTTTGTGCTTGCATTTTTTGCTGAGATATCATGTTAGCATAGAAACTGGCACAGACTTTATACTTTGAACAAGCTCATAGATTTTCTGGTTGCGCCAAGACATAAACAGCATGGCTCGACGGTATGAAAGTTCTACTTCAATACGTGATATACGACTTGGCCGATAGTTTTCCAATAGAAGAATATTTCTTCGCGTGTTCTACGTTCGAATAGCGTTACGTTGATTGGAATTATTCGAAAGGAAGTTATTTTAAGCTATACGTTATCAACTCCGAAAGTATTGGCGATTTTTCAACGATTTCTTTTAGAAGCAATGTTACACCTCTTACATTTCAAAAATTAATATTATATTTGCAATATTATTATGATTGACAGTTTTCAATTACAAATATTGTACACATTCTCAAAAATAGAAATATCAATAATTTTTCATACAAAAGGTACAAATTCGGGAATTTACTATGATTTTCTGTAAAATGTGTAAATTAAGACTCGTTTCCCTTATACCATACAATTTCTTCATATTAATTTTCAATTTAATTTTTTTGCTGCAAGTAACTGTACTATAAACATAAATAGTTCGAAACGAAACATGCACAGAAAGAACACATTTCCACAATCTTCTAATCTTTCAATCAATTCATAAATTTTTATCTACCACTTTTACAAAACTATATTTACATTCTTATAAAGAGTCACAATCTATCGATTACACGCTACAGCAAAGATTTACCGGGATCCATAATTAAAATCTCTGTTCTGTATCTTTCGAGAATTTCGAAAATAGATGACAAATCTTTTGTAATTTTGTAATTCACCCACGATGAACTAAATTTTTATAAATCAATGGATTTTTTGCCCACAAGACAATAAATAAATAAATGAACAAAGTTGAGATTATTTCATTCAATGGTTTAGTTAGATTCCGAGTTATTTATTTTATGTTTCTTATTACTATTACTATTACTATTTTTATTATTATTATTTTATTATTGGTATTGTTATAATGTTATAAGTTTATTAATATAATGTAAGGGGGTAGTGAAGGAGGAAAAATAGGTAGATAGGGGGATTGAGTAATCATTCGCAATGAATTAATTAATTCTAACAAAAACTACTTTAATCATATGAATTTTATTCTTTCACAAAAATCTGCTGTGCATAAGAAATTATGCTTATGGTAGATAGGAAGATTGAGTGGAATAGCTTGGTGGTTGGTGTGAATGAGATAAGTTTAAGTTTAACTTTAAGTTTAGGTTAAACAAAACTAAAGAAACGGAAGCTGTGTATTTTTACACGGAAAACAAATAAAATGTTGAGGGGTTATTTGGAAAAGCTCATGATAGAAGAAAACTGACTATATATATATATAGGAAAGATTATAAATGAAAAAAAGAAAAGAAAGAAAAGTGAATAAAATGATAAATATACGTGTATTTGATAAAACTAAAACGAACACAAAATAACAAACTACGCCTATGCTTCGTAAACTACACAGTTCTTTGCTCTACGCTGGCTACTTAGCTTCTTCCACACTCTTTCTACGTTCACAATCAAAACCTTTCGTCCAATACCTTCTGTCTTCACCGTCCAATACTTTCTGCCCCGCACTCGCATTTTCCCCGTCATATATTCTTCCAAACACTAGTTTCCTTTCATTCTAATTGTCAACCTTTCTCACTCTACGCATTCGGTCACGACTACCCAGAATTTCTCAGTCGCACTGTTTCCTCAAGTTCTCATCTTTCACGCCTTAGAAACATTTGAGCCCAAACATTCTGCGTTCGCACGACAATCGCCCAACTCAAGTACTCTTCCGACTTTTCCAGCCTCGCATTCCTACATATATTTAGTAAAAAAAAAACGTATCGGTGGTATCTATACGACTGGTGCAAAATAGGAACACAAAAGAACGTGAAGAATGCGGCAACAGTGCGAACATTTTATAGCTTGCTACCGCGTTCCTAAACCATTTCAGCAAGTAGAGTTTTCAGGTAGAAATAAATATTTCCTTTACGTCAACATAAAGAAATGCAATAAAGTACAAACAAAGATCCTTCCGTCTTTAGTGTTTCATAATTGTGATCCTGTTGCAAAGCAGTCGAACGATAATCTTCGGCGAAAGCAACCGCAGTAATTGCCAATGCATTCACGGAAACGTGCTCTGGTACGCGTGTACCAGTTTGAAACTTTTAACAGTTTCCTGTTCGAAGCTAAACGGGGATGCGTCTCGTTTACAGACGGGCTCGTTGTTTAATTAAACGCTCAATGAACGACGACAAAGGTGGAGGAGGGCCGGTCGGAGGTGGTCGGGTAGCGAAATTCCTCGCAATCGAATCGATATTGGCTCGCGTTTCCCAAAGTGCGTTCGACGAAAAACCCCTCGCCTTTTGTTTCACCGTTTGACTGCAGCTGCTTGTTGTGTAGCCTTTTGTTAACTAATTCAACCTAAACCGCTGCGCCAGTCCTCGCCTCTTCGGTGTACAATCGCGACCATAAATGGGATTCTTTGTTAACAGCCTCTATTGGACGAAGAAACTCGCTACGGATTTAACTGGAAATTGGTTCGAGCGAGGATTTTCGTTCAGAGATACTTTTAATAAGATGCCTAGTGTTCCTTTCAAGAATAATCCTGTTAGACCAGTGTTTCCCAACGTGGGGCCCACGCCCCACAAGGTGGCAATTCGAAAATGGATTCTATATATGTTTTGAAATTTTATTTACTGTGTTTTGTTAACAATTTCATAGTGATTTCTTCCTAGAACCTATCATTTATGTTTCTTAAGTGAACAAATCAATTTTTTAATGTTAAAAATTATGTATGTTACATAGGGGGGGCATAAAAGCTTTAGAAAGATTAAGGTGGGGCATGGCACAAAAAAGGTTGGGAAACACTGTGTTAGAATATCAGAACAGCGTATCTACACTGATATACGTAAACTTAATCATTCGCAATGAATGAATTAATTATAATAAAACTACTTTAATCGTATAAATTTTATTCTTCTACAAAAATCTGCTGTGCATAATAAATTATTCGAAATAATAGATTTTTATTGTTCTATTAAAATTCAAGTATCCATGACGATTTAATTAAATTAATTTGCTCTAAATCGCATGCAACCTTAACACTTAGCCGACTGAATGGGGAGATCTTCCATTTTGTCCTCAACAGAGCGCTGCAATTGTAGTGTTTGTATAATAATAGTGTAGTATCGTAATTAATTTTAGAACATAAGATAAAGTAAGGTGTGAACAGCGGGATTTCAGACCTGCTTGGGAAAAACCCTTGGCGACGCGCGAGGCCCTCGGAAAAATGCCCAAATATGGTTATACTTGAGGAATTTTTCCGAGGTACGTGGTGGGAGAAAGGCCAAGGGTTAGCAACAGTTTTCGCTGGTCGAGTAGAGTTGAATCGGACGTTATACCGAACAGAGTTGAATTAGACGTGATACCGTGTAGAGTTAAATTAGACGTGATACCGTGTAGAGAGTTGTTAATTAAGTAAATTAAGTAAAATTTGTACATAGTACTGTAATTATATTCCTATAATCAATAAATAAATATTATTATTATTGTAACACTAGAATAATATTTATTTATTGATTACGGAAATATAGTTACAATACTATGTACAAATTTTACTCTTCGCACGATTCTCTACACGGTATAACGTCTAATTCAACTCTGCCCTTTTCGACTAGAGAAAACTATCGCTAACCCTTGGCCTTTCTCTCAACACGCACCTCGGAAAAATCCCTGATGTATGGCCATATTTGGGCATATTCCAAAAACATGACCATATTTGGGCATTTTTCGAGGGCCTCGCGCGTCGCCAACGGTTTTCTCCAAGCAAGTCTGAACTCTCGTTGTCCACCCTTCACTTTCTCTTACGCTATAAAATTAATTACTTGTAATTACATGTAATGGAACTCCACATGACTTGCATATCAAATTTATTGTCTTCCTTTTCTTGTTTTTGATACTTAGAAATATTCGAGCCTAAACATTCTGTGTTCACACGACAATCGCCCGACTCAAGTACTCTTCAGACTTTCCTAAACTCGCATCCACTCGATCGCATTCTTACAGTACTTATAAAAAAAAAAAACACTTGTTAACGTAAATAACTTATTCCACTTAACTAAAGTAGCAACAAAACCCAACAGATCATCAACGGAATGCAAATGTAGTGTTACAATAATAATAATATTTATTTATTTATTATAGAAATATAATTACAATACTATGTACAAATTGTACTTAATTCAGCTCTCTACACGGTGTCACGTCTAATTCAACTCTACATGGTATCACGTCTAATTCAACTCTGCCCTTTTCGACCACAGAAAACTGTCGCTAACCCTTGGCCTTTCTCCCACCACGTACTTCAGAAAAATCCGTGAAGTATGGCCATATTTGAGCATATTCCAAAAACATGACCATATTTGGGCATTTTTCGAGGGTCTCGCCAAGGGTTTTCCCCAAGCAGGTCTGAACTCTCGTTGTCCACCCCTCACTTTCTCTTACGCTATAAAATTAATTACGTTACTACACAATTGATCCTATTTGCTTTTGCTATTAGTTAGGCTTGAACTAGTGCTGTTCATAAATTTCCTAAAATACAATTTTTAATAAATTCAACTTATCAGCTTAGGACCAACTAATAACAAAGGTAAACAGAATCAATGACACTGCTTTGTCAAGGTAAAAATGGAAGATCTCCCCATTCGCTCGGCTAAGTGTTAATTTCCCAAAAGCAGTATTCCGTACAATATCCACATTTCATGTAATAATAGTAAATATTAAGTATTGGATTGGCAATTAAATAATTGCGGATTTCGTCGATAAATGGTTTTTGCATATTTTTTTGTTTCATCAACGTGTCCAAAGCACCTAACTTATACTGATTTCTTGTTGTTTGAACTTCCACCTTTAATTATCAAGAAAATTTTATCGATTATTTATTTAGTTTCGTTTTTATCCCAATTTAAAAATGGAAGAATAAAACGTGCATTTCAGGCATATTTTATTGTATTATTTCCGAAAAGACAGGAACGTATCACAAGCATACAAGAAGTTATGGAATGAAGCCTTGAAAGAATGGATTTATTTACTTATTTCGTTCCATGCAGAACTACTTAATTGATCAAATTTTTAATAACACTGATTCTATAAAATCTCATTTAATTCAGTTTCTTGCTGATAAACATTAGAAGTTTTATGAACATGGAATTATGATACTGTCTGAAAAATGCCAACAAGGTCATCGATAAAAAAAAAAACAATACCTGATTTAATAAAGTCATATTTTCAAAGTAAAAGTTTAGAATTTTTATTCTTATTTAAAATCCGCAATCACTTAGTTGCCAACTCAATATATCCTTCAATTTGGAACTGAATAAAAATTCGCGTGTTCTGACGCCTTCGACGAACTAAAATCGGTTTGCGGAAAAAAATTGCGAAAATATTTGTAAAAATTCCGCGGTTGGACGTGCATTCCGAATTTCGATACTCAGCCTCGGTTAATTGCCGACAAGAATAGCGGCGAATGCATGATATACCGTGGGCTGTATTTCCAGGGTTTAATAAAGGCGGCAAAGATGGAAGAAAGGCTCATTGTCCTATTGTTGCTACGGGGGCGTGTGGAGTGGGCGGGGGGGTTGGGAGGGTAAGGGTGGCTAAGCCTCGGGTTTCAACCGTCGTTCTTCACCCTCGTTTCGCTGGTGCTCCATTCACGCTCTTTTCACGCGATCCACCTAAAAGCGTCTTCTGGTCGAGGACAAAAATGGGATCGCAATTTTTCTTGCAATAAAATACACGCTGCAGCTTTCACCGCGAAATTTCACCCTTCTCTAACAGGACGATGATACATCGATGCGAGAGAAGACGCCCTACGTGTGCGTCTCCTATCTGCATCGTCTTGCTACATTTTAGATGCAGATAACGCTGCAGTGAAACGCGTCTCTCTATTTGCATATTGTACACTTTGCATTTTACATATTTTACAATAAACGATTGAATATGGAGGTAGTAGTGCAGACGTTCTCTCGCGTTTTTATTCTGTACCATTTTATTGCATTCTCTGGTCTACTGTGATTCGCAAGGGGCGTTTAACGTTAGAATTACAGACACTTCTTGTACAGTGATTCCAAAAAGTATTCGTACACTGTATTATAAGGAAATTCATCTGTCTCTGAAATTCTGATTTCAATGAAACTTTATGTGCGTACAAAGCATAGTTTTTTTATAGTTTTATAGTTTATTTTATTACTTTATAATTTATTATTTATAGTTTATTTTATTACTTTATAATTTATTATGTATAGTTTATTTTATTACTTTATAATTTATTATTTATAGTTTATTTTATTACTTCATAATTTATTATTTATAGTTTATTTTATTACTTTATAATTTATTATTTATAGTTTATTTTATTACTTTATAATTTATTATTTATAGTTTATTATTTTATAGTTTAGTTTTTTTGGTGACAAAATACCTTTTAAGAGGGCTGATAACGAACCTCAAATTTTCAGTGATTGCTCACACTTTGAATACAAGCTTTCTGGGTTCTATTTTTATGACAGGGCGATAGAATTTTAAAAATTAAACATTTTCTATTTGAAAGGTTTTGCTTCATCAAGTACCATTACAAAGTTACCTTTAAAAAATGAGAGAAAACTCAGAAACTTCAATGCAGGTTTCACCCCTTTAAAATGACATTTAGATGAAAAGAAGAGACTAATTCATACGTATACTATTGCGATCTACATACCCACAAAGTTTTATCAAATACTTCTATCAGATTCAGAATTTCAGGGTTAAACGAATTTATTTGTGACATACTGTACGAATACTTTTTGGAGCCACTGTATATCTGTTTCCAATATTCATATACTAAGGAATAAGGTATACATCGAACAGAATTTGAAATTGCTGAACTGAGAGGGAAATAGATTTGGGTATATTTGTATCGATAAAAGTTAGCAAAAATTGCTAGGAATAATAGTTATTGTTTTTGCAAATTTTGATTATGAAGTTTGAAACTCGTCAAATTGACGGGTCCCATAAACCTAGTTTTAATTCGTTGTCGAGAGTGAGATTAATATGTTAAATACAGTGGCAGACTTTTGTTCTCTTGCGTTGCTAGGTCTATTGTAATTTGAAAGGGGGTTTGAATTCCTTTTAAAAGGCGAGATAAAATGTATTAAAATTGTATATGCAGTGGCAGCTTACTGTTCTCTCGCACTTTTATTTTGTACTGTTTTATAGAACTTGTTGGTCTACTGTGCTATTTTGTTAGCATAACAATGATTCATACATTTGTTTCAAAATGTTTGACATTTAATGAATAAACATCAATTATACGAACGAGTTTCATGCAGAAGAATTGTTCAGAAGAATTCAGAAGATTGTACTCAGGAGGATCAACTTTTCGAATAAAAGTTCGTCTACTCCCATAAATCCTCCCTTCGACGAAGATCGCATCTCAAATCTCGTAAAATCATGTAAATCAGCTAATCGATCGTTAGATTAACGTATCTTTAATCTCACAAAAAAAAAAATAACCACTTCCTGTGCCATCTATAATTATCGCTTTATCGACTGCGTAATTTATTGCACACGCACTCTCGATCGGTTCATTTTAATACGAATGCATCGCTGATGAATTGATCACAATGATCTTCTTCGAGTAATTGATAGTTTAACACTATTCCTACCGACACTTCACGTATACTTATTCCTGTCTCGACATTCCCACGTAAGACAGACTACAAATTTTTCTCAAAAAATAAACAATGAAAAAAGAAGTGAATATTGAAAAACGTATTATACGTATATTGGAGAAAAAGTCTAAAGTTTAAAGGCGATTCAATTACGTTGCATCTATGAAATTCTAATTGAAATTTTAAAAAGGGTCATTTGACCGGTTGTGGTACGAATAGTGTTAATATCTCTTTACAGTATACATATGATATCGCTCGAAACAGTCACATTCGTATAAGGAAACATTACAAAATTTACAGACTAATTGTAAACACGTAAAAGCCGATTAATAGGCTTCCGGTCGATAAAGTGCTAATATAAGGGAAACCAATTTTACCAATCACAGTAAAAGTCATGACAGATTTTCAAATGTCTAGGTACCGCAGTAAGTTTAAAAAAATACCTAACACTTTATCGACCGCGTAACTTATTGCACACGCACTCTCGATCGGTTCATTTTAGCACGAATGCATCGCTGATGAATTGATCACAATGATTTTCTTCGAGTAATTGATAGTTTAATATCTCTTTACAGTATACATACGATATCGCTCGAAACAGTCACTTTCGTGTAAGGAGACATTACAAAATTTACAGACTAATCGTAAGCAAGTGAAAGCCGATTAATAGGCTTCCGGTCGATAAAGTGCTAATATAAGGGAAACCAATTTTACGAATCACAGTAAAAGTCATGACAGATTTTCAAATGTCTAGGTACCGCAGTAAGTTTAAAAGATACCTAACACTTTATCGACCGCGTAACTTATTGCACATGCACTCCCAATTGGCTTATTTTGGTGCAGATGCATCGCTAATGAATTGATCGCAATGATTTTCTTCGAGTAATTGATAGTTTAATATTTCTTTACAGTATACATACGATATCGCTGGAAACAGTCACATTCGTATAAGAAAACATTACAAAATTTACAGACTAATTGTAAGCATGTAAAAGCCGATTAATAGGCTTCCGGTCGATAAAGCGTTAAAGATTTCGCAGAAGAATTCACGAGAGGATTTCCTGAAAAGTTTCCGCGTTGCTCTCGCGAATCCTCTGCACGCGCGTTCTTTTCCTCGAGAAAACAGTGATTAGGTTGATCAACGAGCGTTTCAGCGGTAATTGCGGGCTCCAACCGACACGGGGAAGCGCGGCAGCTTTTTCAAGACAAATCCCCGAACTTGCATCGTTCGTCATGACCATTAATTCGCGCGACTGTTCGAAAAGCGGCGTCCCGCCGCGATGGGAGCTCGGATTCGTAGGTGCCTTGACTCCCGGATATCTCGCGGTCGATTTATCAGAACGCCGCTTTAATTTAGGTCGCTGGATCCCGGCGGCCTTACTCGACAACTTTCTAGACGCGAGAAAGATGATGTTCTCTACAGAGGGAAGAAAGGGAACGCGAGGAAAAAGGAGGAGACGTTCGGCGGAATCGGGAACGGGCGAACAAAGAATGGAAGTATTGGGCTGTCCGGGAAGTTCGCGCAGATTTCTTGCTGGTACAATCGGAGAAAGAATTTTAAGAAACAAGTCGCAAGAAATCTGACGCCTTTTTGGAACAACAGAATCTTGCAGTTGTTTTTAGAAGATGGTGAGGGATTGTGGAAGAGAATGATGTGTTAACACTTTATCGACCGGAAGCCTATTAATTCTTTGGGACATGGTGGGATTAAAAGTGCCCCGCCTTTTTGATGCACGGTAATTCATGAAATTGGGACATTTTTAGACCCACCTTGAAATATTAGAATAGCTGCACGCGCATAGGTTTATATTTTGTCTTACTTACGTAAAGCAGTTGGTAATACCATAAAAAAATGTAATAAACATGTTCGCTTATGTTGGCAAGTTTCAACATCTCAGTACTTTGTTAATAAAAATATACCAATTTTGTTTAATTTAAAACGGAACAAAATTTCCACACTCGAGTCCAAACATTCTACGTTCGCATGACTATCGCCCAACTCAAGTTCTCTTCATATTTTCTTAAACTTGCATCCACTCGATCACATCACATCCATTCCTACAATTATGATGAATTCGGTTCATCATAGGTGAACACCAAATTGTTCATTGGACAAAATATTTATAAAACTGATACTTATATAGGAAAATTCTATAAAATCATTTTTGTAGATCGGAAGATGGAATCTAGGCGCGAAAAATAAAAGTGAAGCGATTAAAGTATTAATAAAAGTATATTAAAAACAATTTAACAATAACAACTTAAACGACTTTACAACTTAGCTTCTTCAACACTCTTTCTACGTTCACAATCAAAACCTTTTTTTCACGTTAGTCAAATACTTTTTGCCATATAGTCGTCATATATTTGTCATATATTCTTCCAAACACTCGTTTCCTTTCATTCTAATTGTCAACCTTTCTCACTCTACGCATTCGGTCACGACTACCCAGAATTTCTCAGTCGCACTGTTTTCTCAAGTGCTCAGAATATTAATAATACATATATTTAAAATAGTTTAGTGACAACAACTTAAACGACTTTACAACTTAGCAACTGCTGCGTTCTTACTTCCTTCATAGTCACACTGTTTCTGCTTTCATAGTCAAGCTCTTTTTGCCAAACATTTGCATTTTCCCCGTCATATATTCTTCCAAACACTCGTTTCCTTTCATTCTAATTGTCAACCTTTCTCACTCTACTCATTCGGTCACGATCACCCAGAATTTCTCAGTCGCACTGTTTCCTCAAGTTCTCATCTTTCACGCCTTAGAAACATTCGAGCCCAAACATTCTGCGTTCACACGACAATCGCCCAATTCAAGTACTCTTCCGACTTTTCCAGCCTCGCATCCGCTCGATCGCATTCCTACATTTATACAAATATATTCTAATTTTACTATGTTACTCTATCTTTTAACTTCTTTCTCACTCACTCTCTGCTCGTTCGATGATGCTCCCTGACTCACGTACTCTCTTTAACTGTTTCATCATGACACACTTCTTATTAACATACACAACACATATTGAACTCGAACGTTTCTTTTCACTTCTTTTGGCAGATGTACACAATTATGCAAAAGCGTCGGGTAATCTATTTCTAGGGACTTCAATCACAGGTTAAATAGGAAACTTCTCGGTTAAATGGGAAACCGAAGAAATACGTGGCATGAATCGTTTCTCGTGCCAGAGCCTTTCGCGAATATAAAGCAAGGTCGTGGTTTTTGCACAGAATGTGATTATTCAGGCACGGTGATCCGGCTTCAAGTTACCTAACATTTTCTGATTTATGACGAAAATTGCACGAAACGAGGAGAAAAATCCTGTTTATAAGAAAATAATTTGATCGATCGGATACCCTTCTTCATTACATTTTTTGTTTGAATAAAATATAATTTCTAGTTATTATTTGTTTCAAAAACTTAGGATTTTCTGGAAAGTACGTTCATCAGAAATATAGAATAATTAAACTTGAAGGTTTCCATTAAGTATATAAAACAAAGTTCACCTAACAACTATAAATTTTAGAATTCATGGTTAATGTACGCTTTCTTATTAATTTTAAGGTATCAAAGTTTCAATATTACAGTTTTAAAGAGGAACGGTTATTCAGCGTTGTTTCGTCATAAGTCATCGTTTTCTTCTCGTTATAAATAGTCTCTCGATCCCTTTCCCTGCTTTTTTAATTGTCACGTCGAATGCGACAGACTGCGAGTGAGTGAGACAGAATATTTCGCCTTATTTTCTAAGATATGGTATTATAAATTAACCAGAACTGTAGAGTTCTCAAAATTTTGCCTACTTTATTTATTTACTTGTTCATCTTCTATAGATTCTAAGCGCCGTTCACCGGTAATTAAAAAACTAAACTAAACTCTAAATAGCCTTTCATAGCCTTAAGCCTGAAAAAGTCTGATGGGGGAGTTGCAAAAAAGTATAAAATAGTACAAAAAGAATTAGCATTCCTATGTATTCGTGTAATTAGATCTGTCGGGGCCGCTGCAAGGCCCAACGGCCGTCGTTTATGGAGGGTCGAGAAATTCGAAGCTAAGAATTTAAGTTAATAGCATAAATTGCATAAAATTGATAAAAAAGTTCTGCAAGAAAATACAGGTCCACGCAATGTTATATATATGTGGTGACATGGAACCCCTGCGGGTGTTCTATGGGGCTGCATCAAACGCTTTACAACAGGGCCTGAACGTCGGTCCATCCTTCGGCCCAAATGGCCAGGTGACCTTCATTACCACGGGCGTTTGATTGCAGTTTCGTTACAATCCAAAAAACACTCGCAGAGTCCTTTCCATGTCTCCATATTTTCCCCCTCTCAACGCGTCAAGGGAATATAAATACAGGACCTTCTTGAGCGCGACTATCACAGTTATCGCAGTCAATCTATCACAGTGTATCTATCATTCAATCATTGATTGATTACACACAAATCTGTAATAACACACAATAAAGACTTCTACATATTATAAGAGGAACCAGATAATCAGGGGTGACGATGTCCAGAGTAGTTATTAGGGCCCCCATAAATCAGAGGTCCTCAATAAGGGTTGGGACCGAGTACGCGCGAGACTCGGTCACGGCCGTTAACACATTGCGGACCGCTAAGAAATCTGTAAGACATGCGCCTGGGACCGCACGTTTTTCGGCAAACTTGCACGTTACTAAAATCATCGTAACATTTTTATCGATGAAGCAATGTTTGTCAAACAATTTTTCTTTATTTCAAAAGAAACACACCTTGACGGGTTTTATTAGCGAAGAAACATAGCTTGTGGTATACTGAACAACAATTACATTGTATAATCTCCGAGAAAAAAAAAGCGCATCGATCACGAGTTCACTCGTGGCCGGTCAGCAACGTTCGGTTTGCTAAACACGAGAAAACTCGTGAGCGGTCCTTAATGTGTTAACACGTTCCAGGCCCGTACCAACGGCGGGTTTGTTTTTCGGGAAAGTGCAAAGTGGGGATGCGCCCATAAAAGCATGGGAAAAAGGGCACAGTTAGTTAGTAAGACAGCAACCGCATTTTACGAACGAAAGGTTATTTTGTAATGAAATAAAGTAACCCTCACAATATAAATAGCGCAAAGAATTGCAAGGATATCTGGTCAAACGCTACACCGTTCTTCAAGCTCTTTGGTATTCACCGTGAACGGGATTATCATCACCGAATCGAGGTTTCATTACGCTTCGATAACGCTGATTTATCGCCGCGTCAAGCGGACGATTTAATTCCGGCGACCGTCTTGCATGAATTTCGTTCTATTAGTTTCAGTCCCGATGATGGACGAGGCGATCGCGCGTTTCCGGCCTGAACCGGCGTACATATATTTTCGTTGACAGGAAAATAAAACAAGCAACGTTTCTTGTTCCTTCACAGATTCATTTCTTCGCTCCTCCCTCCTCGTCCTCTTATTCTGCTCGCCGGCGAGCAGCTTCTTTTTGTTCGTTCCTCTCTTCTCCCCTTTTTTTCTCCTCACAACCCACTTCCGCTTGTTCTACATCGCGTATTCCCTCATGCTTGACATCCTCGATCTTGTTCGCGTCTTGATTTCCTCGTTTTTCCTTTGCTCTTCTGCCAGTTGCCCCCTTCAGGTCGGTTAACGGACCCACGGATCTCTTTTTGTTGCCTGTCGATCGCACGTGTTAGCGGAGAATCGTTTAACACGTTGAATGCCACGCCAGTTTTACAGGGCTTGCCCGTGGCGCCACGATGAATTTTCTATTATACGATACATATACTATTGGAATATTACCTACGATAAATAAGTTATAGTGTATAACTGTTTTTCGATGTTCTATACTTCATTAATTTCTTCACGCCATTACGTTGACGATGGTAATAATCAAAAATCGATAATTATTGACATTTGTTCAAATTATGTTTTGCTACTAATCTGAGCGCGCCGGTCACCGGTGACCCCCATGGCGCCACTGCCAAGTTGAGTGCCGGCCACCGGTGACCCCCATGGCAGTCAACGTGTTAAGCAGTGCGAAAGAAAAAATATATCGTAAAGAAAATTTAAATTGAAAACAAACGCTTGATGTTTAACGAAAGTTCGTAGTGTAAAAAATGAAAAAAAGGTAATACAGATGTAGAGGTGCCAAATTTCCAATTGTAATATTTTTAACACGCTGAATGCCACGCCAGTTTCACAGGGCTTGCGCGTGGCGCCACGATGACTTTTCTATTATACGATACATATACTATTGGAATATTACTTACGATAAATAAGTTATAGTGTATAACTGTTTTTCGATGTTTTATACTTCATTAATTTCTTCACGACATTACGTTGACAATGGTAATAATAAAAAATCGATAATTATTGACATTTGTTCAAATTATGTTTTGCTACCAAACTGAGCGCGCCGGTCACCGGTGACCCCCATGGCACTCAACGTGTTAAGGCATCTGCGAGGCGTGCCAACGTCATAGAATGCCATGTATTAAGACTTTTTTGGACTGCTGTCAACAAAGGAAAATTTGAATAAAGGCGGCAAAGTTCAGCCAGGGGTGGTAACGTGGAGTCGATTGATGTTATAAAAAAAGAACAGAAATAAATGCAACGTTGAAGAGGTTGGATGTGGTGTTTTATTCCTCTGTTTTATCTTTAATTTTGATATGCGTGTTAGCGAATAATTGTTCAAGATATCTGCGAGGCAAGCTAACTCATAGGATGCCATGTATTAGGCCTTTTCTAAACTGCTGTCAAGGAAGGAAAATTTGAATAAAAGCGGCAAAGTTCAGCCAGGAGTGATAAGGAGGAGACGATTGATGTTATAAAAAAGGACAGAAGTAAATGTAACATTGAAGGGGTTGAACGTGATGTTTTATTCCTCTATTTTATCTTTAATTTTAATACACGCGAGAAACTGGAACGCGGCTTAGTTTTTATTTGAAAACTTTCGTACGCGATAACGCTGTTTGAGGAAACGATCCAGAATATGTGAGAAATAGTTCTTGTTTTTGTGGGGTTGTTGTAGCAAATAGTTGTAGCTTTGCACAGAGCTGGTATTTCGAATGTTAAATGCACGCGTTCACCTGCAATTGATTGCTGGTTTCATGCCCTGTTTACTTGCTAACGTTTGACCTGTACGCGAATTAGTAACGCCAAAAATCGGGAACCACGTGCTTTCACTTTGAGGAATTATTCATGTTCGAGTTATTACATGAATATATTAGTAATCCTTTTATATAAAAACCAATTCAACGAAACGGTATAATTAGTTTAATAAAGCATACATTAATACCGGTATTAATAACCGCATAATAATATAATTAAATATTAATATCGATATAAATAATCGCATTATTAATATTAATAACGTTACAAGAAATGTATCCCCTGTTTTGAAATTGCAATATCTCCTGTTTGTCATACAATACTTTCACCATCATTTAACTTCTTATTTCTTTACTATTATTGGCGCATATTTTCGATTTCATTTAAGCCTTGTATTCATTAATACAGGAAATTCTTATTTTACTTTATTTAGTAGAGAGTAGAGAGATTCTTCCAAACACTAATTTCCTTTCTTTCTAATTGTTATTCTTTCTTATTCGATGCATTCGGTCACGTTCACCCAAAATTCCTCAGTTAACAAGTAATAGCTTAGGTTACCAAGTTTCTTACTTTATTATTTAGTAGAGATGATAGGACTCAGGTGTGAATAAAATAAAGCGAAGTGATTAGAATATAATTAATTGATATAACGAATTAATATAATATAATTAATTGATATAACTAATTAATATAATATAATTAATTCATATAACTAATCAATATAATATAATTATTTGGCATAATTAATTAATATAATATAATTATTTGGCATAACTAATTAATATAATATAATTATTTGGCATAACTAATTAATATAATATAATTAATTGGTATAACTAATTAATATAATATAATATATTGGCATACCTAGTCAATATAATATAATTAATTGATATAACTAATCTAGTATAGTATAATTAATTGATATGACTAATTGTTATAGTATAATTAATTGATATGACTAATTATTATAGTATAATTAATTGATATGACTAATTATTATAGTATAATTAATCGATATTACTAATTAATATAGTATAATTAATTGATATGACTAATTACTATAGTATAATTAATTGATATAACGAATTAATATAATATAATTAATTGATATAACTAATTAATATAATATAATTAATTCATATAACTAATCAATATAATACCCTGTCGCCGGCTGTTTTTGGGGAGATTGGGAAATGATAAATTTCAAGTTTTACTAATCTCATCGGTAGTTCTCACGAATTTCCAATCAAAATTCAATTCAAAAAATGTACATATGTAAATAAATGTAAAATTTCTTTGTTTTATATATTTGTTTATTTACATTTTCTTTGGTACTTATTTAGTATTTCTCTTTTAAACGATACGAAGCAAAACAATCACCAACATGTAATGCAACTCCACACGACCTGCATATCAAATTTGTTGTTTTTCTTTTCTTGTTTTTGGTACATACAACGCAACTTCTTCGTTTTCGTTTATTGCTTTCGGAAATGAATACTAACTGGTGACGTATATAACTTATTCCATTTAAGTAAATTAGCAACAAAACCCCACAGATCATCAACGGAATGCAAACGATACTAATGTGCTGTCGCCGGCCACTTCTTTGCGCACAACACCACTGTTGTTGAATTGAAATAACCGTCGCGGAGATGCGCTAAATGCTACGCGTGTTAGAGATGGGCAGCAAGAGTACTTGGATTAAATAAGAACAACTCGAGGTCCGCTTTTTATAAATTCCTCTGAATGACAGCCTTTATTCTTTCCTGGTCGTGCTTACAGTCCTAGGGTCGGGGGTCGGTCGGTTTCCGAAAATTACCTGCCCCCGACCGGCACACCTTTAGGTGGGGAGGTACAAATTAACCCCTTGCACTATTCGGAACCGCGGAAAAAGTCAGGCCAAACGCGGCTGCCTCAATTGTCGCGAAGGACGAGCAGTGGAGCGCACGTGCCGAAACTTGAGACCCATCTTATCCACGCGATGGAACTCTTGTGAAATTCAAATGAATTTGAATCAACAACTTTTATAAGTACTTTAATTATCATATAAGATTAAAACAAATTCTGAATAAGTAATAATAATATAATTAATTAATAACGAAATAAAAATATGTAAAAGCAAATCCGCGGTAGTTGTATTTGAACTCAAATAAGTTTTCTGATTATCTCACTAATATTAAACCTAAAACTGAAAGACACAATATAAATAAACAATTAAATATCAATTTTGCCCGAAATTAAGACCACGAGTCAGACTCGTGATATTCATGTTCGGTCTGAAATGTCGAGTACGAGTCAAGCTCGTGATATTCATGTTTGGTCTGGAACTGAACAACGAGCCCGACTCGTGACATCCATGTTTGGCCTAAAATTTTCATCACGAGTCAGACTCGTCGAAATAGTGCAAGGGGTTAAATAATGCTTTTTCCCCAAATCCAACAACTGTGGTGTCGCCGGCCGTCGAGCGATACTTTGCGAACAACACCACTGTGGTGTCGCCGGACGGCATCCGCTCGATCGCATTCCTACACTAATACTCACCGTACTAATTCCAAATCGATAAGAAGATCGATCGCTGCATAATTCAACCTCGGTACATACGATTATACAAACGGTCAATCCAAACTCGCGACTCTCGACACGTCCGAAACGTTTTCCAATTTAATGAAAATGAAATGTTGTTCCCGCGTGTCGCACGTTCATTGAAATTTTAATCCGTTCCCTCTCCGCTAACAGCGAGCTCATTTGTTTTGCTTGGTGCAGTCGTAAATTTCGATGAACGTCATCGACGAACCGATTAATAGAACAAAAATTCACGATCAAGTTATTATTGTGCTTTAGAGACGTTTCTTTTTCCCTTTTTTGTTTCTTTTGTCAACACATTGCGGACCAAACATTTTATTGTTAACTATACCCAGTGGCCGGCTACTTTTTTGCGTCAAATATTTTTAAATTAGTGATGATTTGTTAGTAGTTAAAAATCATTGTCACGTGAAATATTTATTTTCAACCACAACTTTAAAAATGAATGATTTTATAACATTTTTCAATAAGTAAAAATTTGTACAAACTAAACATTTTTCAAAGTATGATATTTAGTAAAACATGTAACATTTTTATCTTGAAAGTCATCATCGTTCTCACAAATATTCATATTTTCGTCATCACTTGATGTATTCCAGAAACTGTCCGCAAATATTTCTGTAATATTGTTAATCGTTTTGTCGTTATCCATATTTCAGGGTTTCAAATAATTAATTTGCAATACAAATTACCAAAAGCTGCCCTTGACTATCACGTAACAACTGTGCGATATCTCGTCGACAACTTCTAACGACGAAATAGGAAAGACGAGATATCTCGTCAACGGTCCCTAACGACGAAATAGAAAGACGAGATATCTCGTCAACGGTCCCTAACGACGAAATAGGAAAGACGAGATATCTCGTCAACGGTCCCTAACGACGAAATAGGAAAGACGAGATATCTCGTCATCCGTCCGCAATGTGTTAAAATCACCGTATTCACAGGTCACTTTATCGCGTACGCGGGTCGATTGCGAAATTTTCAGAAATTTCACCCCTTCTGTTTGCACGTATAATAGAAACGCCAGCGGAATCACGGCTCGTGATCGATTCCAGTTTTCGACCGTGACGCTTTCCCGATCCTCGATATTCCGCAACGTCAACAACGACACTTGTTCGCGTCGTTGATAACGTTAGCGTTTGGTGGTCCGTAATGCCAGTATTTTATTCGTTGCGGACAGTTTCACGAGCCGATACACTACCGATCGAAAGCTTTGGCACACCAGATACACGGGATATATGCGATTTACATTTAAACACAAATCGGGGAGCCTGCTATCTGATTGTGCCGTAATTCTTGCATTTTTAATTATCTGCATATGCAGATGTAACGATTAATAATTAATGAAGGATAATCTTTTGCAATTTCTTTCTTGGTAGTAAAATTAGCTGTATTAGTTCTAAGTGAAGTCTCGAGTCTTTGGAATAAGGTATAAAAGAACGTGATGTAAGGTTCAATTAATGAAGGAGTTGAACAAATTGTATGATTTATTGGATATTAAAACGTTGATCATATTAAGCTTTACTTAAACTCCGTGTAATTAAAGGAAAAGCATTAACTAGTTATCGTAGATTTTTATGCAAATTTAAGGTTTTATAAGTACATCTGAATAAACAGATTATGAGATCTGTCTAAATAGAGATATGTCTTATTTTCTGAATTCCGTACAGTGTACTATACTCGAAATATTTCGCAATATTTTTGCGAATTACGTGCATTTTGCACTTTTTTACACACTTGAGTTTTCTACAAATGCTCAAAAATCCGTAGTTTAGTGACGCATAAACGTCTTCAATGGTTCTGTTTGGAGCCAAGCAACGACAACGTCGAGTCTGTAATTTCACGACTAACTTTCGTGGATTAACGGAGAAGCGAAACTTCGATCAGCGCGTCCCGTTTTAGCCGCGTTACTCGACGGTTCGAGCACATAATCGATACCTGGCGTGTCTGTGTAGATCAGAGTGTCTTTTGTTTAGGGGAAACGAAATCTGTCCCTGGCGAAACGACGGGAGAACGATTTCGCGAGGTATACACGAGTTTCGCGGAGAATAGAGTGCCGTGGAAAAGGAAATGTCTGTTACACAAGAATACGCCTTTAATGTCCCTCTTAGACAGCCTTTAAATTTCAAACCTCTCGAATTTATCTTTCTGTTCCAACCAATTTATCTTCTTTTGCTTGTTCTTTGCCGTGGTTGTCGAAACTTGTGAAAGTAGAACAGAGACGATGAAGTATGAAAATATTAACAGAGACTTGATGGTTAGATGCGATACATTTCGTAACGTTTGTGTTTGGTGTTAGTGTTAAATAATAATGTTAACACTATTATTGTTATATATTATTATAATTGTTATATATATATATTAGTATAATTGTTAACACTATTCCTACCATGACCGGTCAAATGACCGTTTTTAAAATTTCGATTAGAATTTCACATATACAACATAATCGAACCGCATTTAAACTTTAGACTTTTCCTCAAATAAACCTATAATACATTTTTCAATATACACTATTTTTTTCATTATTTATTTTTTGATACAAAATTTGTAGTCTGTCTTACGTGGGAATGTCGCGATAGAAATAGTGAGAGTAGGAATAGTGTTAAATGAGTAATAACGAAGCGGTAATAAATAATTATTCGATGGCGGTATTCATGGAAATAAATGTGTATTATAATAATAAAGTGATAATAGTGATGGTTGAGTAGTAGTAGTAGTAGTAGTAGCATTTGTTTTTATGTGTGAGTAAGGGGTATGAAAGTACGAAGACAGTTACGGTGAAATAAGTATCCTGAGCTTAATATAATTATCATGCATAATTTCTTGAGCAGCAATTATATCATCGCGTAACAATGCCTAAGATAAGTATCTCGGTTGTGTATCACGCTGAAGATTCTGAAGCATTTAACGACCTCATAAAGTTATTTCCGTCGACGACCTTCCTAATTATTCTGTACCGTAAAGACAGTAAATTCCAGTTGTTTCGGAAACAATTCCGTTTATCGTCGTCTCGCAAGCATCGATATTAAACACCTAACATTCCACCTAACAGCTTTAATCGTTAACCTCGTATTGTGTTTCGATCGGATATGAAACGAGTTGGCACTAAAATGTTTGGAAAGCATTAAAACTAAAGAATAAAAGTACTGGAAAATATCAGAAGCGTTAAAAAATACCAGAAAGATATAAAAACATTATTATTACACAAGTTACAGTAAATTACACAAGATATCATATATTAAGAAAGATAATTTGAAAGCTAATGTTATTAAAATGTAGAATAAAAATTATTAATATTAACATCAATAAAATATAAATTAAAAATTATTAATGTTAATATTAGTAAAATTAATATCAATAAAATATAAATTAAAAATTATTAATATTAATGTCAATAAAATATAAATTATTAATATTAATGTCAATAAAATATAAATTAAAAATTATTAATATTAATATCAATAAAATAGAAATTAAAAATTATTAATATTAATATCAATAGAATATTAATTAAAAATTATTAATATTAATATCAATAAAATTAATATCAATAGAATATTAATTAAAAATTATTAATGCTAACATCAATAATTTTTAATTTAATTTTAATAACATTAACAAAAAATAAAATTAAAAATCGTAATAAACGTTGAAGAAGGTATTCTATGATACTAAAAAAACCGTCAGGAAGTCTATTTTAAAAGATAACTAGAGAAGATCCTCTAAAGCATCACAGACCAATATCGAGACGTAGCAAATTGCGCCATTCAGGTCGGTCTCCAATCAAAAAAAAAGGAATTCCAACGATGTCGAAACGAATAAGAGAGCAAACACCAGGTGCAAGGCGTAGCAGTGTTACGACGCCGTACCCTTCGACGATTCGCATAATCAGTCCAGCGAACGAGCATTTTCTTCGTCCGGGGGAGCACGTCTCGCAACGACTACGGCTCGGGTAAAGCTGACGGTAAAATGATGCGTAGTAAATAAAAGGAAAAACGGAGGAACGGAGGGACTGATGGAAAATGGGAATAAAGAGGAGCAACGCGCAGCGAGCGGAAAGGGAACGGGAGGACGAACGAGCGGAACGTTCCGCCTGCGAAAAGGGACTCTTTCGATCGAGCATGGCGGTGCTTTCGCGGGGTCTCAACCGGAAGGGAATCAGGAAACCGTCCCCCCGAAGTCTGCAGTAGCTTTTGACGAAAGTTAACTGAAGAATCGCACGAGTAATCGCAGACACGAGCCGTAGCTGCTCTCGAAACTCGGCCGAGAACCGTGAAACGTGGCTGTGATTTTTTGGTTCGGACCCTGGCTGGCGGCGAATGCTTTGTTTATCGAGCTCTACAGACCGTGGCAATTGTGTTTTCCCGAATCCCGCCACGGTCGACTCGCGTGAAACGAAAGAATAATCGTGAAAAAACGTGACCTCTCGATTTTGTTGATCGCCCGCGGAGAACTTTCCGTTTGCGGAATTTCGCAAATTTGGATGCTTGCACTTTTTTTCTGTGTTTGCGTAAGGAAATGGAGGACGCAATTTAACACGGTTGTGTGTTTCTGGTCTAAAAGTAAGCTGTGATGGAATTTTTTCGTGAAAGTTTGTGTAGCTTCGAGTTTGATGGGTTTTGCACGAATAATGAAGGCGTGTCTGACTACAGCGCGGTTATACTACTTACGATCGGATCTCTTAATGTTCGCGATAAGAGACACCTTCGTTCTTCGGGGTTTTCAGCGCTTTTCAACTTGTACTGGTTCTTATCATTCAATTTAGAGGAAGTAGTGGATCGGAAAGGAAATGAGGGTGGCTAGATAAGGAAACGAGGGTGCTGAGGTTATTAATTGAGTTATCGTTTCTGTAGAAATGGTCTTTAATAGGGGCAGTCAGACTGTAATGTAAAACTGAATTGTTCTTCATGGTATTCTTTTGATCGACGAGTTCTCTAACTTGTCAGGTGATTAATCATTTACACGTTACTAAATATTGTTTAACATTTGTTGCGTCCTAAATTAGGGACGTACAGTAACGACCCTATACCTGCCTCGGTAGAAGGGAAGTGGTTGCTAACCCTCCCTTCCTACAATAACTATAAGAAATGCGATTGGTTCGGGCTTGCAATCACTTCCACTATAAATATCGAGAGACAGTACAAAAGGGGCAGTACAAGTACAAACATTCAAGGACATCTCACCGAGAGATATTCAATACAACAGTCAGAGAAAAAATCACAAAGGTCGGGAAACTTTCGTTGTTATATCGACGTACAAAACAATATTAATGACTATTACTAAACATCATTAAACATTACTTAACTTCAATTCATGTCTCTTGTATACGCGTATAAGTACATAATTTAATAAATAAATGAACCATTTAAATACTAATACGTTTACAGTGAATAAATACAAATGATTAATGAATGGATTGTTTGTTTTTTGTACATGTAGTGTAAAATATCAGTGATGAAGTAATAGAATAAATGTAAGCGAGAATCTCTTTTTCTGCACGTATACTTGACCGCATTTTCCGGTTCAATTTACTCGAGTCCTCTCCATCGCAATTTACCCCAATTGACTTTTTCCCAAATGTATACCCTCGAACGTTTTTCACAAGCGTACGCTTACCCATATATACGATTTTCTGTGAAGATAAACAAGTTCCTGTAACAGGTTGTGTAACAAGTTGTTTATAGCATCCAATTTCTCTTTTCGAACTTTTTAAAAAACATGATGTAATGGAATTAAATTTGCTTATACCTCATAACTCTTATTGCTTAATTGCAATAAGTACGTGTTCCATACAATTTCATTTTAATTAATTGTAGAATTTTCTGTCATTTCTAGCGAAAGCTTTTCTATTTTCAAAAAAAACGAAGCTTTTTAAAATATTTGCAACTGTAATATATACAAACTAAAAAGATTTAAAAAATCCAATTGAACATAAATATTAAACAAAATTTTCTCAATGTGTGCATAATCATAACATTACTAATGTCAACAGCCACTGTACCAAACTAGATTTTTTTAGTCCTTTTTCTACTTTTAAACAAAGTGTTCATCAACTGATAACCTCCTACGACTAATCATTTTATTGCTTGTACGTATATACCAATGGGTTTATTTTTACCTGTATATAATAATACCAATATTAATAGTAATAATAATAATAAAAAAAATAACAACAACAACAATAACACCAATAATAACAACAACAACAACACCAATAATAATAATAATAATAATAATAATAATAATAATAATAATAATAATAATAATAACAACAATAACACCAATAATAACAACAACAACAACAACAACACCAATAATAATAAAAATAAAAATAATAATAATAATAATAATAACATCAATAATAATAATAATAATAATAATAATAATAATAATCTTTCATAATCCATCTTCAACGCTGTCCAATTCGCTGTTAAGAAATTTATCTGATCCACGATATGATCGAGCGTATTGAATAGGTTTTTCCTTCACTTCCGGCTCGAGATGTCGCAAACAGTTCTGGGACGATCAGAAAAATCTTCAAGTTCCTAGAAAGGAAATCTGAATATCCTGTGTATATACGTGTATGCGCGCATGTATTTGTGTGAATAGCATTAACCGATGCTCGCAGCTCATAAAACACGTACGAGCGTCTTAAATGGAAATTCCTTTTTCGTATCTCTCACCCTTCACGGGATGTCCTCGCCCGTTTCTCGCCCCGTCGAATCCCGACGGCGCGAAATTTCACGCGGACCGTCGGGGAACCGGAATCTCGTCCCAATTGGCTCGAGTTATGCGCGGAATTCGATTATCCCGGGGCGAAAGTTGGTGAAAAACGAGGAACGAAAGCGTAGACGACGACTATGCTACGGCTCGCTCGAAGATTTGCGTGCGGGAAAGCGGAATCGACGATTTGTTCGTGCAAAGAAGCTGAATTGGATTTTCAAGCGTAAAGATCGTCGATAGCGTTGTGATTATTATCGAACTGCAGATGTCTATGCGGATACGTGTTTCCACGAAGGATGGATAGTGAAACGAGATCGAAATAGGAATTTATGCTATCATTGGCGAATTTTTGTTCTATTCGTTGTTTTCGTGGATGGCGAAATTCTTTCATGTTTGGTGGATGTGCAACAATCAATAATGAATTATTTAACATTAATCCTACCACGATCGATCAAATAATCTTTTTCAAAATTTCGATTAGAATTTCTTATATACAACGTAATTGAATCGCCTTTAAACTTTACGACTTTCCCTCAAATATACAGTGACTCCAAAAAGTATTCGTACACTATGTCACAAATAAATTCGTTTAATCCTGAAATTCTGAGTCTGATAGAAGTACTTGATAAAACTTTGTGGGTATGTAGATTTTAATAGTATACGTATCAATTAATCTTCTCTTTTCATCTAAATGCCATTTTAAACGGGTGAGACCAGCGTTAAAGTTTTTGAGTTTTCTCTCATTTTTTAAAGATAGCTTTGTAATGGTACTTGATGAAACAAAACCTTTCAAATAGAAAATGTTTAATTTTTAATGCCCTATCGCCCTGCCATAAAAGAACACAGAAAAGCTTGTACTCAAAGCGTGAAAAATCGCTGAAACTTTGAAATTCGTTATCAGGCCCCTTAAAAGATATTTTGCCGCCAAAAAGTTTCTCCACGCAGGACATACCATGCTCTGTACATGCATAAAGTTTCATTGAAATCAGAATTTCAGAAGTAGATGAATTTCCTTATAATATAGTGTACGAATACTTTTTAGAGTCACTGTACGTATAATACATTTCAATACTCATTTCTATTTTCATTGTTTATTTTCTGAGAAAAACTTTTTGTATTTTACGTCGATAGGAAGTTTTAATGTTTCTATTGGTAATAGTTTTAATATTTCTGTTCTGCTTTGTTTTCCAAATTACAGATACTACATTTCAACGTACTATGCCCTTGTAAATATTTCTAGTTTAATTGAGTTGGACAGAGTGATTGAAATGTGGATATTAACCCTTTGCACTCGACTGTCCCCTCTCATGGGACATCGTAATCCTAGCATATGATAGTTTCGCAAATTTTCAGACTTTATTTCAGACCCGGACGTTAAATAGTCATATATGTAAATTTTAATATACGACTTAACTAAACTAAATGAAGTTTAATATACGTGAATCATAGTAAATATTTCGAATTTATAAATTTTTGAAGTTAGTAACATTAAACGACTAACGATCACCTTTCGAGTGCAAAGGGTTAATTTAAGATAGTGTAGAGAGCATGCTTAAAATCAAAGTTACAAGTTGGAAAAGAGCATTTACTGAAATTGCGTTAATTAATTTTTTCACTTTTTAACATAGCTTATTAAGCAATATACTTGTAACGTTGAAGAACGCTGTAGAGATTTTATTTTCGCGAAACAATAAAATTCTACGACCTTTCGAGATGTGTTTAATACTGATTCGCAATCACTATGCAAAAATTGACCAGGGATTCGTCTTACTGTTATTTCCGCACATCAATTCCTATGACACCGTTACACTTGGACGTTGGCCGCGTTTTAATGGCGGTAGTATTGTTCAATGGCCGCTGCATCGCTGCAGAAAGTCGTTTGAAACACAAGGCTCGCAGTCGAAATTCACAGAAACAACTGTACTAGGAATGCTTCGCGAACCGAGCTGTTTTCCGCTGGTAAAACCGTAACAGACGATGCAACCGGAAAACGTACAGCCAGCCGATACAGATGTTCGCGACTCAAGAAGCACAACTGCGTTACAACCGGATGCGCAACTTAATATTTATCTTCCGCGAACGAATATCACTAATTTCTTGTCAATTAACGTTTTCCATTCCTAATCTGCTGATAGAAAATTTTAGAATTTTAAGGATTCAAATGCTTCTCAAACTTTCGTATCATACAAATTTTCTAAAAACTGCAGTTCAAGAGTAAATTGTTCGAACAGAACAAAGAGTAATTTTCATACAGAGGAATTCAACACAGTTTAATAAATTCCTGATATAATTGATATTCTTAGGAAAACAAACGATAAATATTAGTATTCATCAGTTATAGGCTAATTAATGATAATCAACTGTATCAAATTATATTTGATAAATTTACAGGAATGGAATCTATAAAATTTCAACAAAAGTTGCGATTTTGAAGCAGAATCGTTCAGCTCGGAAACAATTTTATGAAAACATTCAATTTTCTCACCTGCTGAAGAGCTTTTAACTATCGTGAGACCTACCTCGAACTACCTTTTCTTTGTAAAATTTCCTTACTCCTTCTTGCCCTCTGCATCAGCGTGGAGCCCATAAAAGGGAGGCCAGTGATAAAATCGAAAATTTGCATGTCGAGACGCGGGATGTGTCGTAAAGCGCGAAGAAGGAACCGGCAGCGACGTGAACAGGAAGACTAAGTTAAACAGCGGAATGAGATAGTGGTCGACACGTTGCCCGGAAGTGTCATGAATCTCTGACCCGACGTGCTCGAATCGATACCGAGCAATAGCGGCTCGTTCAGGCGATATAGATTGTTCAGCGGCTGTTCCTTGTTGAATACACGTTGCGTCGGGATATGCGAGGCTATGGTGCTTTGGGAATACCGGTGTACGCCGGCACTTGATGAATGCGGCGCGTGTTACGAATTGTCTCGTGTCGACTACCTCGTATAGTCTCGTAATTCGACGGTAAGGAATTCTAATGTCCGCCTGAACGGTGTCCATTTCGGGTAAAGAATAACGTCGTTTCAGCCACGAAAAATCGTTGCTTTCTGTGCTCGATGCAACGCGAGTTCCTGGAGATTCTTATCTTTGGAAATTTTTATAATAATGATTATAACAGCTTTATTAAACGGGTAAAAACCGTTTGATGTAAAATACATATACGAATAATTAGAATTCCTTTGAGTTAAGAAGGTGAAGTAAGTGTTTGATAGTCTTCATAAGAAGTTAAGACATTTTGATGGATGCAATGATTATTAACATTACTTATTATACGGTTTATATCATTTGATTTGGTGTGGAAAGAAAAATGAACAATTTTAAGATGAAGAAAGTGAAGTAAGTGTTTAATAAAGTTTTCATACAAAGTTAGGAAATTTAAATGGATGCAATAATTATTAACATTACTTATTATACGGTTTATACCATTTGATTTGACGTAGAGAGAGAGAAATGAACTTGATGTAGAAGAAGACAATTTTAAGGTGAAGAAGGGGAAGTAAGTATTTGATAGTCTTCATAAGAAGTTAGGAAATTTTAAGGTGAAGAAGGTGAAGTAAGTGTTTGATAAAGTTTTCATACAAAGTTAGGAAATTTAGATGGATGCAATAATTATTAACATTACTTTATTATACGAGTTATACCATTTGACTTGGCGCAGAGAGAGGAATGAACTTGTTGACGTAGAAGACAATTTTAAGGTGAAGAAGGGGAATTAAGTATTTGATAGTCTTCATTGGAAGTTAGGAAACTTAGATGGATGCAATAATTATTAACATTACTTTTTATACGGTTTATACTATTTCACTTGGCGTAGAGAGAGAATTGAACTTGATATGGAAGACAATTTTAAGGTGAAGAAGGGGTAGTAAGTGTTTGATAAAGTCTTCATTCGAAGTTAGAAAACTTAGATGGATGCAATAATTATTAACATTACTTTTTATACGGTTTATACCATTTGATTTGGTGTAGAGAGAGGAATGAACTAGTTGATGTAGAAGAAGACAATTTTAAGTTGAAGAAGGGAAAGCGTAATGGTAGCATGGAAATTTTATTTTATTCAAAGAGAGATGGTAGGGTTCAGATGTAGGTGAAACAAATTAAAGTTCTTAAACGTATATTTATGATAATTATGATAAGAATCTAGTTTTGAATGAATTCAAGATAGTGGGAAGATTAATGTTTTCAGTTTGACATATGTACTGATATACAATATTAAGCTAATACCTGAGCTAAGTGCTTAATGAAGCTTTTCTAGTTGGAAATGTTTTTACTCTATTTACAAATTTTTTCCCTTTTCCAAATTCAAATTTGTTAATGCATGGCATTAAGAGAGTTGTCATACAAGTTGTCGAGTAGAAATTCGACAGGTGACTAGTTCTTACTTTCGTCGTAGAGAAATGACATGTTTCACAGTTACAAGATATCCGAAGCCCAGATCCTGTCTGATACAGTTCACACTTGTCGCTATTCCCTGGGCGCGATCGCTTGAATTGACGGTCGGCTGGCACTCGACAAATGTGAAGTTCAGTGACGCGGAAAATTAGAATTTTTTCGTGCACTCTCATGAAGTCAGTGATCCTGAATTTGTTGATTTCCTATCAGACATGGAACTAACAACACCGGAAACAGGAATTCGGAATCCAGTAAAATTCTGATGTTACATTGCAAACGAATTGTGCTTTTTCAATTTACCTTCTACATTTTGTTCATTATTGTTGGGAACAATTAGTGTGAATGGTCGGTATGAATGTGATGAATGAAAAAAAATGCGTGTGCTAGTATGATTGCCTAGTGATGGTGGTAGTGAGGAGTTCATTTCTGTTTGAGAGCTGAGAGCGTGTGAGTATAAAATATGAAAAGGAATAAAATTAAGCTAGAATTTTACCATTCTATTGTATAAAATTAAGATAAAAAATTTCGTCGTGCTTTGTGACTAAATCTATATTATTATTAAACATAAAAGATCTAAAAAAAGAGGCTTTCATTCATTCATTTTCTCGTTAACCCTTTGAGTGCTATGCGCATATATGCGTTTGTCAATTTTTGTTTTCTTCGCCTTATGACTTTTTCAGTTGTCAGATATTTCAACGTTAACCTTTTGAGTGCTATGGACGCATATATGCGTCTGACAGAAGTTGCTCGTAGGGACTATAGACGCATATATGCGTCTGACGGAAGTTGCTCGTAGGGGCTTTCGACGCATATATGCGTTTGTTAATTTTTGTTTTCTTCGCCTTATGACTTTTTCAATTGTTACATATTTCAACGGTAACCTTTTGAGTACTATGGTCGCATATATGCGTCCGACGAAAGTTGCTCATAGGGGCTATGGACGCATATATGCGTTTGTTAATTTTTGTTTTCTTCGCCTTATGACTTTTTCAGTCATTAATCATTTAAGTCATCTCATTATTCATAACACTTTTTACCGGTCGCTTCGTGTTTCTCAAATTCCAAGTGAATATAACGAACACACCAAAGCGTTCGAGAGAAACCGCAACAAAATACAAGAAACCCTATGTCAAATAAAATATCCCCCAGAATACTCTGCAAGATATATACCACCACTCCCCTTTCAAAGATCCTCGTTCACTGAAAAGGGAAGACAGAGGAAAATATTCAAGCTACTCGGGAGAAGTCAACAAATGATCTTAGCGACTGTCTTCACCCGTTTGCGGTGAAACAAAATAAAATTCCCTGGCCCTTGGGAGGTTCCTCTCATCTATTCTTCACGGAACACCGCTCCGAAAGGACCCACGCAAATTACCAATAACGTATTCCTCGGCTGGGGAGCTGTATCTCAATTTTTCATTGAAACTCCAGCCTCCGGCTGACCCTTTTTCTCTCGTCATCGAACGGTCGCCCTTTTGTTGGCCGCCGGCAATAAAATGTAAATGCAATTTGTTACGACCGGGACGTTTTCGAGGAATTTTTAAAAGACAATATTTATTTCACAATAGTACACGGTTTAATTCTTGATTGATTCTTGAATTATACTTGCGTCATTCTTGGATCGTTGGCTCCTTGATCCTTC
This sequence comes from Tetrapedia diversipes, assembly GCA_033822845.1. NCBI lineage: Eukaryota > Metazoa > Arthropoda > Insecta > Hymenoptera > Apidae > Tetrapedia > Tetrapedia diversipes. The sequence goes on from JAOPTO010002426.1 coordinate 45,950, forward strand.
TTGTGTTGGATGATCTCGTCTTATATCCTTTGATCTGGCCTCTTTTTATATTCGAAGTGTGATCAGGATTGGAGCTTATCTCCTATCGACTACTATTCCTTAGCGTTCCATATAATCGGGAGTTATGTGACCAAGGTCAGGCTCATTTCTAGATGACATACAATTATCTCCCGAATATTCCTTTACGGCGTAATGTGTTTATTGGAAATAGGGTTTTATATTTCTCAAATAAAATACACTCTTATTTGAAATATTGCAATACTTTATTGTTCCATCGGAACGTTAATATAAGTTTTAATATAAGTTATCATTGTAAGCTAAATTAAGAACCTAAAGAAGAATCCGTAGACCTGTCCGGATCCCGTTACAATAACGTTACCGTTCAGGTAACCAACCAGCCCCCTCTCTTATGTAGTGCAAGTTGGGCTAGCGGAAGGTGCCGAAATGAACACTCTCGCTAGAAACATAAAGTAGTATGGACGGAGAACACCGAGGACTTTTTTCTACCTCACCCTTTTGAACTTGCTGTACGAACGTACTGTAGGATTCTTCCACGGAATAACCGTTGGAGATACATTGTATTTGTCCGTAAAATAGCCGTTACTAAGGTGACACGTGTCGGTACATTTACAGTATATTTACAATAATAATTACGTGTCGATAGTCAATTGTTTTGGTAAACTTGTTGCGACCTACAAATTTAGCGGCAGTCGTCTTCTTGCGTGTATAAGAAGAAGAGTCGCGGAAAGCAGTGCCGCTCAGTGTCTTAGTCGTTTTCTTGCGTGCATAAGAAGAAGAGTCGCGGAAAGCAGTGCCGCTCAGAGTCTTATTCTTTTTCTTGCGCGTTCAAATAAATTAACCTTTCTTGTGTGTTTTTCTTTTAATAAACTGTTGTTTCTATTTGTTTATGACTCGTGTGTTTTCCCCTTCATCCTCATATCCTACAGTACGGTAGTACAGCGTGTACGCGTCGCATTCGCAAATACCGAAATTAAGCGAACGCGATTAAGCACAGTTTTTCCATTTATTATATAGCAACTGTGACAGAACCTTGCGAGCTTTGTCATGAGACTAGCAAAACACAGTGGCCGAAATGCCTACAACCCCATCCGGATCCTTCAGTCCCTTTGTTCTGTTTCTTAACGTTTTCGAACTTTCCAAATTGCCAAATGCGACTTGGTTCTTAGAAAAAGCCCTTCAGAATGTATGTTAAGAGAAACCTTGTTTATAGTTGATCTTTGCTTCGTAGTATTTCTGTATTCGATTTCTAACAGATACCCTAAGTTGCAGATGTTACTTTTTTTCTTTTTCTTCAGATTTCTGATCAATTCAGAGGTGATATTTCTTATGGTTCTTACTATGCAGTGATTAATATAAATAGCGGTTTCTTTTAGAAATAAGTAGATTTAGAAGTCTTTTGATATTGTTTGTTTAGCTTTGTCACAAGACTAGCAGAACGCAGTCATCGAAATTCTTACAATCCCATCCGGGTCCTTCAGCCCCTTTGTTCTGTTTCTGAACGTTTTCGAACTTTCTAAAATGTCAAATATGGCTTGGGTTCTTAGAAGAAGCCCTTGAGAATATACGTTAAGGGAAAGCTGCTTTATGGTTAATTTTTGCTTCGTAGTATTTCTGTATTCATTTTCTGACAGTGGTTTTTCCTGATTGCTCCACATGACGTAATGTTGCGAAAGAAATTAATTTTTTCGCGGGCACACGGTTCATCCGGAAACGGGGTACATATTCGCGTGTGCATACAGGAATGATACGAAACAGTGTTACGCGTTACGTGTGTCGAGCCGCAGACGCGGCAGCATGCAAAGTTGAACGCGTCTGGCACGAACGAGATAATGGAATGGAATTACGATTGTCCCGGTGAAAACAATACACGGTGTTCTCTCGCGATGCTGCAGACGGGCCCCTTCGAACACGAAGCGGCTTCTATCGGTCGTAAACAATGCTGTGACGATAATGAAATTCATCGATTCGCGAAAAATACCGATTTGATTTTGCTTAAAAGCGGCGCCGCCTGGTTATAGGACCACCGATTACGTTTCCAGGGTGTATCGTCAAAGAACGTGACTGTATTTGCGGTGTTTAGACCGATTTAATCTTGATGCTAACGGATCTATTATATATATACAGGGTGTTCGGACAGCCCTGGGCTTAGATTGAAAGAGTAACTCCCTGAGACATTCCAAGACGAAAATCAAGAGTAACGATTTTGCGTTTGAGGCTTTGTTTACGAGTTATAACTAGTTAAAGATATCGTTCAATCCGGACCGTTCGACGCTTGAGCATCACTGTGGACTCAGCGACGTTACCGACCGAGTTGCCTCGGTTACCCACTCTCAAGCGTCGAACGGTCCGGATTAAACGATATCTTTAACTAGTTATAACTCGTAAACAAAGCTTCAAACGCAAAATCGTTACTCTTGATTTTCGTCTTAGAATGTCTCAGGGAGTTACTCTTTCAATTTAAGCCCAGGGCTGTCCGAACACCCTGTATATATGTATATATACTATAGGAAAGGTTATAAATGATAAAAGGAAAAGAAAGAAGAGTGAATAAAATAATAAATATACGTAATTTAATAAAACTAAAAACGACACAAACGAACACAAAATAACAAACTACGCTTATGCTTCGCAAACTACGCCTATACTTCGTAAACTACACAGTCCTTCGCTCTACGCTGGCTACTTCGCTTCTCACCTCACCGTCCAATACTTTCTACCTTCACCGTCCAATACTTTCTGCCCCGCGCTCGCATTTTCCCCGTCACATATTCTTCCAAACACTCGTTTCCTTTCATTCTAATTGTCAACCTTTCTCACTCTACGCATTCGATCACGACTACCCAGAATTTCTCAGTCGCACTGTTTTATCAAGTTCTCATCTTTCACACCTTAGAAACATTCGAGCCCAAACATTCTGCGTTCGCACGACAATCGTCCAATTTAAATACTCCTCCGACCTTTCCAGTCTCGCATCCGCTCGATCACATTACTACAATACTATGAACAATACACTGAACATAATATTATAAACTCTAATACTATAATTTTTACAATACTTTTTATTTTTTCACACCTGAATGCTATCTTCCGTTCTACAAAAATCATTTTATAGTACTTTCCTATAATATTTTGTTTGTGTATGATATATTTTAAAGCAAGGGACAGAAAGCTACTATAGTGATGTACCGTTCAAATTGATGGTATCCACGGAAAATCATTATAGTTGCATACCGTATTTAAAAGGTTAATGGTTTTCGATTCTTTTCACGGTTTTTGTTTTTTTTTTAGGGCGGTGCTATTTTATTAAACTTTCGAGTGATATAGGCATATGCAGTAGCGGCCAGAAGTTTAACACTAAAGAGTCAAGGAATATGAATGAATTAATTTATAAGGAATAGCACGGTAAACATAATGTAATTGAATCATAAATCTTTTGAAGCAAGAAGATTCGTGGTTAACGTCCCTTTTGTTTCTGTTAAAAGTTATAATACGATTATACGTGGTCCAGAATTATTATCTTATATTAATTTCCAAGTTTGTTCGAGATATTTAAGAAACTTTCAAATCTTTTTACCAGACTAACACAACACCTTGCGACTTGTATCTGCGAACTCAATCAACAGAATATGCATTCTAGCAAACAACTTCTCAACGAATCTAGAGTTTTTTGGCAACAGTAACACTTCGTTTAAAAACCAGGCCTTCAACCCATAATTTAATCATTTACATTAGCATCCCATTTATTATTTTATTTTGTACCTCGCGTAAATCTATTATATTTCCTCTCTTTTATAACTATTTTCTCTTCATCTACTTACGAAAGATACTTTATTTAATTAAACTACAGATGTAAAGAATTTCTTTTAACGCTTTCTCTGTTACTTCCGTTTATCGCGGAGGCTAGTATCTCATAAAGTCTTCGAGTGACTGACGTAAATAGAGGGTTGCAGGAGAGTGTTGAAGTGGCTGGAAGGTCAATATATGGATGATAGGGTGTACATCTAGTGGTGCGAAGGTGTGGGTGTCCTTAAAAGGCGGTCAGTTTGTTGTGAAAGTGGAGCTGTGCTAAAAGTGGCGGAGTTGAGTCTGCGAATTGAGAGAGTAAACGAGCGCAATGGCCGTTTATACCGGGTATTCGAGGGAAACTTGATTGAGAAAGCGTGGGGAAGGGGAGAGGAAGGGTAAGAGAGATGTCGGTGTACTTTTAAATTTGCTTTGTTATTAATTTCCTGCCAAAAGAAGGAATAGCGTCTTACGCTATACTTAGGCAACTATTATCGGTACTTAAGAACTTCAAGTTTTAATGACTTTTAAGTTTTAGTGTTTCATTAAGGGTAATCCATTTCCCAATCTAAGAAGAAATTTTATATATTAAGTGTGTATACAAATTCTGGTCGCTTGTGTATAATTGTTAGCGTTAAAATTTGCATAAATCGTTCGCGCAAAGTGACTGCAGTCAGACACGAAGGAAATATTTTAGTTAACAATCACAAGTACATGAAATGTTAACACATTGCCCATCAAAACCTGTGATGCTTCAGGACAAGAAGAAACAAAAAGAAGGAACAGGTGGATTCATGCAAGAAGAAAGTATACAAGATGAGGAAATTGTTGAGCATGTTAAGGATGATTTAGTAGATGAAGAATCTGAACGAGAGGTATCTGAGGCAGAAGAAAAAGAAAAGGATGTAGATAAAGATTCTAAGACTGAACCAAGCAGTCCAAACGTGCGTAAACGTAAGCCACGTAAAGCTGATTAGACATACTAATTTGTTGTATGTAAATATTTAACATCTGGAGAGAATGATAAATGATATTTAGCAGTTTGTAATGTCAATTCATTTTGATAAATGAAGACAGCACAATGATTATTAAATTTTTCATTTTATATCATATGTTCTTGTTTATTTTTAAATCTTGTAAATGTTAACACATTGCGTACGGTGCTCTGCTCGCCAAAAAATTGAATGCACTGTGTACAAGCACTTTCTTCAATTTATATTTGTAAATTTTTAAATGTTAGCATACGTTTTTTATATGTCGGTTTATTGTGTAACAATAAACGTGGCAAATGTAACAAACATAACAGACGGATCAAATTGTTTGTAGTCGTGGATACGCGCATGTAAGAAAGCATTAACCCTTTGCGGACGGAGCAGTAAAGAAAATAGTTACGTCGCGAATTTGTGTTATAAAAACTAAAGCTGTATTTAAATAAGTTTTTCATAAAATCTAACAAAATCATAAACAAACAAATTTAGGCCAACTTGACTTCTTAGGCTAGTATACCCATGCGTATCTTATACGTGTCGTTTACGACAGACAAACGCCAGCCGCAGCGCGAGAATTGGGCGGATATATCCGACACTCGTCCGCAAAGGGTTAAAACAAGATATCTCGTCTCTCGCACGGAATCTGTTAATTTGAAGTGTAGGATAAGTTGTAGTTGTATTATAAATTTTTTTACATTCGTACGAATTTTGAATTTCCAACAAATAATAGAATGCGTACCATGCAAAGATATGCAAATCCTTCAAAGCAAAACACAAACTACATTATCTAAGGATTACAGCATATTGTTATTCAGTTCCATTTCTTTAGTCGCATTTATAAAAACATGAATCCCAATAAAAAAAATTCGCAAACTGATGATAACGCTTAGAGGATGAGGCGAATTTTTTTTTTCACATTCAATGTTTAACCCCTAGGCTACTGTGGGCGCCTACAGGCGCTTATAAATTTTGCGATCGCCTGAGACTAAGGACGCCTAAAGGCGTTCGACGATTTTTGACTTTCTGACAGAGTAACCTCCTAAGGGGCTCTGATATTTACAGTAGCGATTCGATTCAGAATACAAAGAAATAAATGATATTCTTTTAATGTAGTGAAATTCAGTTTTTTCATTACTGAAATACATATGTTTTCATAAAATGCATCCCTACTCAAAATTTCACCTGAAGTTCTTGACGTACGTCGTAACTAAATTACGACCGATGCGTCTCAAAATCTGCCGTAGTCAAAGGATTAATAGCTTTAAGTTGCTTTACGAAAAATGAGGGTTTGCATAAGGTATCAGCAATCCAGTTACACGAATTACGAGCTACAATTTCGTGTAGCGACCGAGACGTGCGTGAGGTGAAATCGAGTGAGTGGTAAAAAAAAGAAAAAACAGCCACCCGTCATTCTCATAAACGCGCAGCGAAGATCTATCGTTGTACAGAGGCTTACAGCGTGCCACGATTTGCAAAAATCGTCCATAAACTAGGCTGTCGCTTGCCGGCGTCATCAGTCAGCATAAAAATGGGTCGCCCTATTGTGCGCTGGGAAACGCGTGTCCCTAGGGGAAAAAACACTGTTTCCCCCGTGTCTCGCTGGCGAAGGTCTTAACCTGACGCGTGTTTCGATCAACGTCGTTGCTAATGCCGTCAGCTTTCGAACGGTTCAAAGCATTTGTTCGTCGTGATGGAACGGAGACGTGTAATTCGAGAGAGAACCGTGTGTATGGAAAGGTGTCTGGTTACAAAGGGTGTTTTGCGTCCTAAATTAGGGTAGAAGTGTGTATAGTCTTCCGCTCACTTGAAGTTTCGCGGCAGTAATGCGAGAAAAGTGAAAGGGATACACCTATTCTCACGCACACATTCTGGTGGATACTAATTGTTTGGGCGTATTGATATCCAACGCAACTTGTATCTTCTAATGGCTGGGTTAAATAATTGACAACACTTTTTTTCTCTACTTATTAAATTTAATTGATACTAGTGCTGCGATCAAGGGACTGCGGGCGAGTGACCTGGTCGGATGCTTACAAGGATCTGTTCGCGTGCGGTAAAAATGCTTATATATATATATATATATATAGTAAAGGTTATAAATGAAAAGAAAAAGAAAAGAAAGAAAGGTGAATAATAATAATAAATATACGTGAATTTAATAAACTAAAACGACACAAACAAACAAAATAACAAACTACGCTGATACTACGCAAACTACGCTGATACTTCGCAAACTACGCTTATGCTTCGCTAACTACGCCTATGCTTCGCAAACTACACAGTTCTTCGCTCTACGCTGGCTACTTCGTCGTCTAATACTCCCTATCTTCACCGTCTGATACTTACTGCCTCGCGCTCGCATTTTCCCCGTCATATATTCTTCCAAACACTCGTTTCCTTTCGTTCTAATTGTCAACCTTTCTCACTCTACGCATTCGGTCACGACCACCCAGAATTTCTCAGTCACACTGTTTTCTCAAGTTCTCATCTTTCACGCCTTAGAAACATTCGAGCCCAAACATTCTACGTTCACGCGACAATCGCCCAACTCAAGTACTCTGACCTTTCCAGCCTCGCATCCGCTCGATCACATTACTACATATATATATCTCGTGTAATCGGATGTTGGTAGATATCTCGCGTACTCGGATGTTGGGAGATATCTTGCGTGATCGAATGTGGCTGAATGTTTATTGGTATCTTGCGTGATCGAATGTGGCGGAATGTTTATAGATATCTTGGGTGACTGAATGTTTATAGATATCTGGTGTGGTCAAATGTTTATGTGATTTGTCGCGTGGTCGAATATTTGTGTGATTGAATGGTTAGAGACATCTCAAATGATCTGAGATATCTCGCTGCTATCCTTAACTTACGTCACTATCAAATGTTTGAAGATATCTCGCTGATACCTCCAGCTTATAATACCACCATTGTCTTTATTCTTATTAACTAAGGACCGAACACATTCGATTCTAGTTCGCTATTCGTCGCGGCAGTTACAAACACATTTGGGCTGACTGACAAGGAGGCCAAAGCGATAGAAAGAGGTAATGAGAAACACACGGCAGGCAGAGCCTCATTGGCGTAAATGTAACGTATTGCTATTATGCAATAGTTATATCTGATAGAGGACAATTCTTGCTAGCTTTTTTTACAATACGCTAGGAAAGCATTGGTTATATAATTGCCAGTAGGATTGTTATATGCGGTGATAGTGTGAAGGTTACTTTATTTCTTTACAAAATAGCCTTTTGTTCGTAAAATACGGTTGCTGTCTCACTGACTAACTATGCCCTTTTTCCCATGCTTTTATGAGCGCATCCCCACTTTGCACTTTCCCGAAAAACAAAACCGCCGTTGGTGTGGGCCTGGAAAGTGTTAACGGCCGTGACCGAGTCTCGCGCGTACTCGGTCCCAACCCTTATTGAGGACCTCTGATTTTTGGGGGCCCTAATGACCACTCTGGCCATCGTCACCCCTGATTATCTGGTTCCTCTTACAATAGTAATGTCAAATTTTAATACCTTTGGAACATTATTCTCTTTGGGAAACATGGCTTAATAGTCTTTTGTAGAAAATAACTAGAGTTAAGTCGGATTATGTTATACAAAATATTTGATTCCATTAAGGTAAATTAATTATATTTCAAAATCATCTTTGTTACTCCACTTATAGAAAAATGGCCTTTTTTATATTAAATATAAGCATAAACAAAACCGCAGTAGTTTATAGTTTCCGAGTTTTATATTTCTATACATATTGAGATAGGGACGCAATTGAAAACTATTCCTACTACTATGGCAGAGAGCGTGGCTAAGGTTCAGAACGCACGGCTCGAGTGGGGATGGGCGGCCCAATCCCTCTTTGCCCATGTGCCGTCCCGCGGGACTTCAAGTGAGCGACCCTATACCCGGGGTCGACGCAAGGCAGGTTCAACGCGTTCGCCTTAACCCGACCACGCGTTTTGAGAGGCCCCGCGAAAATTACCCAATTAATAAACACCCATTTCGATTAACTTTTTACGGAATGATAATGCCATAAAGAGATGCAAGACATTTTTTTTAGTAGCGATGATTCAGTTTAAAGGAGTGACGAAAATCATCAAAGTTCAGTGTAACCCCATAAAGTCCTCATATCCTGGAAACTGCTTTAGATAAAAAAATCCACGCGCTTTCAGAGAAATGTACTTTTTAGAGAAATTAAACTACATCAATAGTTTTTTGCAAAAATCATATATTGTTGAGGAAAACGACAATGATAAAAATATATAAATGTGTTTATTTTGTGTAATAATTCTTTGTCGGATATGTTGTCTTCCACAACAACAGCAGTTCAATGATGGGAGGATCGACTTGTGGGTCGGTCTGTGTTTTAACCAGTTAAATAATAAGTGTGTTTGACGACTATATCCGTCATGCGTAAAATTTTGTTACAATTTGATATTTAAATTGTAATTTTGGCAAAAACTAAATTATATTCGTAAAGTTTAATATGTTTAAAATGTTTAGAGGTCAACGCGAAATAAAAAAAAAGAAACAAATGAAAATTATAAATAATTTGAGTTGGATTTATAACTATATCGCGACACACACTGGGGGTTGCTTTGTAAAGAGGTCGCCACACTTAACTGGTTAAATTTTATTTAACAATAAATTAACAATAACTGGATGAAAGTTGACTATATGAGCGCGAGAGTGGAGAAGAATATATGCGATAGTTTGACGAGGCAGGAGTTATATAGGGATAATATTTTAGAAATTATGTTTAGTAATTTAGTGGGTGACTGTTAATAATATAATTATGACGAAATGAAAATAAGATTATTTATGAGAACATAACTGTAAGTGATACGGTTTTAAATTTCCATTACGTATTGTCATGTTGTACCAAAAATCACCTTTATTTTTGATACAGAATATTATTCCTCTGCTGGGATTCAGCGCCGAATAATAAATCTTTCCAATAACAGGATGTGTGTATTAGCCGGGTGTTTTTATAATGAATGTCCGGATTATTGAATTTCCGTTGTATTTATATTTTAAAATCAAAACAGACTAATCGCGTGCCGTTTATCTTGATAACCGGAATTCCGTTTTGCGACCTCATTTATTAACTTCAACATTCTGTATCATCAATACTTTCTTGAAAAGTATTAATGAAATACTTATTCTAAGCTAAATGAATGAAATAAAAAGAAATACAGTAAGATGTTACTTCAAGAAAAGGTGTCAACATTGTTTAAAAAGCAAAAACATGAAAAAAAGTATCTTACTCTCTTGCATTATCCTTTATTTCATGAAAATCAAACTAGAAATATTACATTAACGATTCGAAATAATTATTAGAACAGAATGAAAGCAAAAACAGAATTGATGAAGAAATGAAAACGCTCAATGTTTCTACGTCGTTGGAGAGTCGACTGTACAGAAAATTATAATAGAATGCGTGGATATGAAATTCAGCAGTTTCTCGAAAGAGTAAACTTCTGGGTCCGAGTTCCGGCTGAGAATTACCCGGCTTGGAATTCCAGCAACGCGAAATCGGATCTCGTTCGTAGAAGGATCACGTACGCGAAGTTATTCGCGACCCAAACGGAGAGCCGTATTTATGGAGGACACGCGAGTCATGCGGAATGCGTCATCGCCCCATTAAATTATGCCCTGGTGGGCAACTCTCTTCGTTATTGCTGGCTGATAATCGTAGAAAAACGGTGTCCCCGTTTCTTTTTTTTTCCAAACGAGAGAATCCAGTTCGAGTTTATTAATTAACTGCGTTTTTGTACGTCGGTTCAACTGCGAGAGTGGTGTTGGATAACCAACTTATTCATCCCCGTATCACAGAAAAACTCCTATTTGTGAGGGTTACTTTATTTCTTTACATAAATAGCCTTTCGTTCGTAAAATACGGTTGCCGTCTTACCGACTAACTATGCCCTTTTTCACTTATTAACAGAAACTAACATCGAATATATTTCCGACTACCTGTACAAACTACTTTCCACCTTTAACCCCTTGACTACTGTGGGCGCCTGTAGGCGCTTAGAAATGTTGCGTTTGTGATACTGTCACGGGAATTTCCCTCGGATTAGAAACTCAGATTATATTTCGACCCTATCGTGGAAACTCTCGTAAGAATAGCTCAGAGGGTAGGGTTTGAAAATGGTAACGCCTCACTTTGTGGTCAAAACGATAACTGAACTGTTCTTTATTGTGACGCTCTTTTATATAATACAATATTCGAGTAGTGGGGGTAATAAAAAGTCATGTGGTCCGCAGGATGTTCCTGGATGATGAAAAGTCATCTGGACCGCAGAATATTAATAATACAATCTGGCCCTGATAAACAAGAGGACAGAACCTCTTTACAGCCAGATGTTTCTAGATAGTAAGAGTTATTTGGTTTGTCGGATGTTCCTTAGTAGTAGAAGTCATCTGGACCGCAGAATGTTAACATAATCTGGCCCTGATAAACAGAAGGATGGGGCCTCTTCACAGCCAGATGTTTTTGGGTAGATAAGTGTCTTCACAATACTGAGAGCGCCTATAGGCGCTCGACACAGTTTGACTTTCTGACACTGAAAGCGCCTATAGGCGTTTCACACAGTTTGGCTTTCTGACACAAAAAATTCGACGTTCTCGGCGCACATCGTAACTCAATCCCTGCCGTATGGTACGACCAGTACATATCAAAGTCTGCCGTAGTCAAGGGGTAATGTCTTGGAACATCCTAATCCATTGGTCAGCTTCACGAAAACATACGATCCCAACAAAATCCCTTATTGCACCAAGGTGCCCTTCCCCTTAGCATTCGACAAAACAAACCCTAACTCGCCATTTCAAATCTAATACACAAACTTATCAGTTTCATTTACAATGAGAGTTTTTTTGCAAATTTTTCTCTCCAAACCCCGTCCACCGTCGAAGACGATAATCTCTGGTAACTTACAGCACAAATCTCACTTGATCGGTGAGTCTAGCCTACAGACGGGCACGACCCTTAATCAATATAATAAATAAAGAAAAAAAAAGAAATCAGACACTCAGAGACACACAACTCGTTAAGAGAACACTCAAGAGACACAACTCAGAACACACAACTCGTCAAGAGATACAACTGAGAACACAACTACTATAAACAGTATTAAGAGAAATACAAGAACAATTCGACTGCACTCTATCGTGTTCAATTTAACACCTAAACAACTCCTGATATCAACTTTAATTAACCTCATCAGGAGGAGAAAAACCTTTCTCCAGACAAGGTGCTTACGAAAAAGTCAAGAAGTATTTCGGGAGCAATACACCACTCTCGCAGCTAAACCGACACACAAACCAGGGTGTTAGGTCTTGAAAAGCATATAAAATTAGAGGATAAGTCTAGTTTCTAATATTACAATAGCTTAACGTATTTTTTAGTTTCTTTAGAAAACCTTTGCCGTTTTACAACCCATAGTTCGCTAGTCGTAGCAGAAATAGGACCCAAGGAGTCATTACATTCCAGCCCGTTTTTTCCCTTGGTTTATGGTCAGTCACATTTGGTGTCAGAACCCTTAACTTTAGCCGTTAGAGTCTTTGTTTGCAGTTTTCATTCATGTCAAGGTACTCCTTAGGTTTATTACTCGCTATGGTCTTTTGGGAAAACCCTTCAACGTCACAGATCTTACCACTTCCACTCGAACATAGCTAGCCAATAAGAAATTAATAGATCATTTTCCCTCACCTATAGCCAAATATTGTACGCCCACTCCGAGTTTTTGTAAAATATGAAGTGTCTTCGAAGAGACACTCTCGTTACAACTTCGAAACAGTTTATACCTAAAATAAAGCCTAGTACGTCCGAAGTCGCAATCATTCATTTAGATACAGTCCACTCTAGCACTCTAGTTATACGCGTTGTTTAATCGTCGCTGCAACGCACACATTACACAGGGTTAAACAAAAATCTTAACTTCAAACCTTGCCGTCGTTAAACCCGCTGTTACACCTCTATCGGCGTTTTAACAACGCAAAGGCGTCTTCCCCCGATCGCAGGATCTGGTTCTATCAGACAAGAATTCAACATAAGCGGGACGAATTTCTCCGCAGAGATAAATTTGCTGATCCCCACGTTTCTCCGTCACGAGGAACATACACAATGCGTTCTCCTCTTTGCGATATACGACGCGGAGCCGTACATGGCTTTCGCGTTTCGAAAAATGGGAACGGCCATGAGTTCGGATTTATCCGCGGTCCAAACCCCGACAACTACGAGCTCACGGCGGAGTTATATGGAAACACTGTGTGGACGCTCAGTCTTGCGTTTCCGTTTGCGACGCGGGGGTCCACTTCCGGCGGTTCTGAATGGCCGGTCTCCATTAACCACGCGACACAAATACCTTTTTATGGTTTACCTGGACCCAACGATCGGTGGTCACTTTTGCGTGTACAGTCGGTTGTGAACGTCCGCTTGTACTTGTCGAATTTTTAATATTTAACCCTTTGCGGACGGGGCAGTAAAGAAAATAGTTACGTCGCGCATTTGTGTTATAAAAACTAAAGCTGTATTTAAATAAGTTTTTCATAAAATCTAACAAAATTATAAACAAACAAATTTAGGCCAACTTGACTTTTTAGGCTAGTATACCCATGCGTATCTTATACGTGTTGTTTACGACAGACAAACGCCAGCCACAGCGCGAGAGTTGGACGGATATATCCGACACTCGTTCGCAAAGGGTTAAAGAGGGAAAAAGGTTTCGGACGTTTCGCGGACGTTCGTTTGTTGGACAAAGGGATAGAAAGGTAGTTCGTTTTTAATGTAGTCGTATTAGTGAGCTGGGCCACCCGAGCCGCGAAAAACAATAGAATGGTGCCCCAGCGATCGGCGACTGTCATGATAGATGTTCCGTTCCTGGATAAAAAATTCGAGAGTCTTCGACCAGCAAATAGAAAATGTTTAATTTTTAATACTCTATCGCCTTGTCATAAATAAAGAACACAGAAAAGCTTGTATTCAAAGCGTGAAAAATCGCTGAAACTTGGAAATTCGTTATCAGCCCCCTTAAAAGATATTTTGCCGCCAACGAAATTGCTCCATACAAAATACGCCATGCTCTGTACACACATAAAGTTTCATTGAAATCAGAATGTCATAAGTAGATGAATTTCCTTATAATGCAGTGTATCAATACTTTTTGGAGCCACTGTATGTATACAAATGAAATTCATAAGAATCATTGTGACGACCTTCCTGTCCTCGTCACTAGGAGGGATTTACCGACTGCCTTTCTCGTAAGCGTTCGAGTCTGCCACAGTTTCTATATATACGAGTTTCGACTTGGCTCTTCCTATCTTTGTGTCTAAGGGATGGGCCTGCTAGGTACCCTTACTGATGAATCCACTAGCAGGCCCCGGACGAAACAACGCTTCCCCATTCCTTTTCCTTCTCTCTTTCTTTCTCTCTATAACAGCCACAGGGTGAATAATTCAGTTTTAAGGGGGGGGGGGAATGATTATTTCTTGTCCTTTCTTGCTTCTGTGTGCAGCTGTTGCGTAATCTTTATATTATGAATGCTGCAGGTTAATTTGTGGCGCTTCGTTTTCTTATCGGTGTAACAAGATATTGAAACTTGGTTTTTTTAATGAAGCTACTTCCCCCTTACTATTATGTACATTACAGTTGTTGTTGTGATTATTTCAACTATCATTTAACTTTTAGTATGCCTATGTCAGTTGTGTCTAATTTCTAATGATGCTATATTTTTTATCTATTTGTATTTCCTGCATCATCAGTTTTAAAAACAAGTTACTTAATATTCATAAAATACTAGAAAACGATTATTTTCTTTACGTGAAACGTTTGCAAAAATTTTCTTCAGGGAAGATGGGATCTCTGAAACGATTGTAAGTTATTTGTTTAATTCACAAGAGTGTTTTCATGAAGGATTTTAAGGGCCGTTGCCAAGAGAGGATCCGAATAGTTTAGAAATAGGTCAATTATTGAAACGGGTATGAAAATTGAACACTTGGTCGATGCATGTCTAAATGTAGGTTCTTGGTAACAGCTTTAATAGGGTAATAGCATTTGAGGAAGTAATTGAGTCAAGCGCGGGCTAACAATGAAAATAACTAGAATAATTTGAGGTTAAACGAAGAACTTTCGCAAAAATGACAACTCTGGAAGTCAACAAATCTACCAGCTTTTCGAGTGAAGTAATTCTTGCAGAACTTTACCTGTTTCTTTCGAAATTCCCGAAACAGCTTCAACCATAAGTATTATTATACATTCTGAAGAATCTACGTTCAAAATGTACATTAAAATGTAAAACCCCACGCTGTAGACATTCTCGCGTGACAGTAGTAATTTCTCCATCCTTATAAATTTCTTCAGTATCACGAATGCATGATCTTCATCCCTTTCGGGCATAACGACAGGAAGATTGAGATGTACTACTTCTTACGATTTAGTACTTGGAACTGAACGTTCTTTAAAAGGGTTTAGGTGCTTTTGCGTAAAAGTTACCTACGATAGTCGACTAGTTTGGAAGAAATATGCATTTGAATAAAATTTCGCTCGGCTGAGTTATAATATAATATAATATAGCCATGGAAATTCTAGTTTTTGCTTTATCTTGCGATAGATACTGGTACCTCGAAGAATAATTTATTGAAGCATTTTTTAACATTTTTTCAGGTATATATAATATTTAACCCTTTCTCGGTCTATTTTGGAATAAATTTTCCTACTTTTTAACGAGGCGTAATTTTGTAATGCTACAAAGATACAGTAGAGTGAAAAAAAGAAATTCTTTATAGGTAGTTTTATACTTTTATAGGACGTATAGTTTTACACGTAATAAACAAGTAACGATTTTATTCCACTAAATTGAAAGAACAAAATTTCATGACACACCAATCTCTCTTACTTCGATATACATATTTATACCTAATAAACAAGTAATGTTTTTATTCCACTAAATTGCAAGAACAAAATTTTGTAACACACCAATCTCTCTTACTTCGATATACATATTTATACCTAATAAACAAGTAATATTTTTATTCCACTGAAGTATAAAAACAAAATTTCATGACACCAATCTCTCTTACTTCGATATACCTTTCTTGGAAGCATTTTTCTAACCTTATACATACGTGGTGAATTGTCTTTCATAACAACGCCCTTGTATCGTCGAGTAGATTCTTAAGAAGATTATTCCCGGGATCTCATAATCATAATCGCATTATACCGTGTTTACCAAGTATAGGGGCTCTGGTCGCCTTAAAATGGAAAGAAGTTTACCTCTCTTTAATGGATAAAGAAGGAATTGAAATTTTCATCGTAGACGAATTTTCTCAAACTCATACATAAAACACAAAGTACATCAATTTATTTTAACTGATATGTATGCCAACAATTATAACAGTTATTCGAGTCAACAAATTTTTATAAATTTTATGCTCATGTGTTTTGTAATTTGGCTAGTTTTCATGCAACACGATAAATAAAATAATTTGTTTTAGCTTTTTTAAACGAAGAATTGAATAAATACAATCGAATACACTGAGGATATTGTTAAATAAAATTATGAAAGTATGAAAATAATCATTTAATTTTTAAATAATTTATTTGTAGAATGTTCTTAACCCTAGAACTCCTGAGCCTGGATCTGTTACGCGAACTCCTAAGGGGGGGGTTCCTCGAACCCATACTCCTTTTTACACATTTATCCTGGAAAGAGTTGTTTTTTGGAAAATGTTTTGCAATGTTAGGATATGCTATAGTTTATAAACAAGACAACATATGCTTTTGCGTTCAATTTGCATTGATTTATGTATATTTATAAAATTAAATACTATTATAAAATAGTATAGTAACGTGCAACTAATTTGAACTTGATTCTTCTGATTCTCCTGATAAACATGAATGGCAGATTATAGTATTAAATGAATGTTTTTTGTAAACATGGTTTTTGCATTTGTAACAACTTTGCATTGATTTTAATAAACTATTATATTTTATGCGTCTGATTTTAACCTCCGGTATACACTGATAAGATATTCTCTTTTTTGTCTAAAATCTTTTAGTATTTTAGTTCGTAGTGTCTTTCAAGTTAAAGTTCCCAATTAGTTGCATAGTTTCATTCTTCGTTCTGTAATTTCTATTCTTTGGAGAAAACGAGAACGTGAGGGTACTGTCATCATGGCACGTAGTCAGTTATATTTCTCTTAAACCTATTAATTTTTTACACATAGCAACGGAAACCTTTTAATATCAAACTTAAATGTGTATACAACAATAAATAATTTTAAGAGAATTTTTTACGAAAGGGAAATGATTCTAATTTAAGGTTTTTCAATTTGTGGGTTCCCCCATCCCCTTAGAAGTTCTAGGGTTAATAGTTCAATTAAATTTGCATGCGAATGTTGCAATTTTTCTAAGGTTTTAACTAACAAACTTAGCTAGACTAATGATATATTATAAAGTACAAACGCTGTTTTTTGTATCATTGTTGCGCTTTGATAAATCGCCAGTCGCAAATTTTAGGAGCCATAAATATCCTGGTTACCGGGTGTTGCTTTCGAAGGCAGCAGTTCCCAAAATTGAACGATTCCCGGCTGAACATAAATATCAATCGTAATCAGGCTTGTCAGACGATCGATCAGTCAACAAGTCACGTCGTTTCAGATATTGAAAATTCCTCGAACGTTTTCAATCTTTATAAAAGTCGGATTAATTTAGGCACGAAATGTGTTAAATTGACGTCAAACGACAATACAGCTGATAACTTTAATCCCTTAATAATATGTATACGCATTGAAATTAATTTGTAATAGAAGCTAACGTTAAGTGAATTAAAGCTGTGTATTTGTATACGCTATTTAATATTACTGGATGTAATTGCATCAATCGATTATCACAGGTAATTGGATTGTTGACACGATGCAATTGAATTACATTTTGATAACATCATATCTTTGAATCATTCTATATCCATGAAAGCTCAGATAACGAATGAAATCCAAGGCTAAAGTGGATCAAAGTGAAATAAAACTGATCGAAGAATAGATTGTCGGATCAATTTCAAATATCAACTTCCTTTCGTTCCGAGATTAGTTCAAATATTGGGAAATCTGAAATGAGAACGATTCGTTTTTGTCCAAATAATATATACATAACTCCTATCAATTGATAAATGTAATTATCAGATTTAGATATATGAAAAATTTAAATGCCCTAAAAAATTACAGAACACTTATAATATCCAAAAATACGTAAATCATACTAAAAGAAGAAACATTATAATATTGAGAATGTGAAATGTATCTTTATTTAGAAGATAAGTCTTAATTTTCTAAATTCCCGTTTTTCAAAAAAAAAACATACAGGTTGTTGTACTTCATTGTCTTCTAAAGATCAACTTCGTCTTATTCCCGTTTCCAGAAATTAGCAGTAAACTTCCGAATCGCAAATTACAAAACTTTAACCGACATTTATTTTATTCATTTATTAGTTTAGCGTCGCATCAACTGCTACATAGTTTATTAGAAACGTTTTAGCATGTGTGTCCTATGTGTGACTATAGTATTTTTGGTAACTCTTATGAGTTGTAATAGATTGCGAATTTTTTTGCCATTCAAACTTATCTTTGATGTTATCATTGAAATTGAGCAATTATCCTGAGAATATTAAATTTTTAAAACCGCCAAAGTTTTATTGTCATTGTTACTATTGTTACCATTATTAAAAGATCAACGGAAGGGTTCGATTACTTAATTAAAAACCTCAGCAATTACAGAGGTGCGTAACTCATAACTTATAAATTTATTACTATTGTTATTACTAATATGGTAATTATTATTATTATTATTATTATGTTCTTTTTGTTTCTTCCTTCTCCTGTTTTTCTTGTTCTTTTGCGTGCTCATCCTACCCGTGCGATCTGCTTATATTTTTTTACCTTCTATTGTAACAAAAGGTTTACCCCGTTGAAAATAAATAAATAAATAAAAATAAATAAATTATTAAAATCATCAAATTTTTGTCCTTATTGTCGTTATTATCATTGTTATTAAACGTGTATGTCGAAACCAGAAATTTTGTTCAATTACACGCAGTTTTTATAACGTTTCATAACATAAGCGGATGTGTCTGAAAATTAGTGGCATCCTCGTACACGAACATTCTCGTTATCCCATTGTTACTGGAACATAATGGCACGCGAGAGCTTCTCATGGAACAAGTTCGCAACGATGTTACCGCTTAAAAATTCGGTCGCTCGTAAAAATCGATCGTGTAATTGACTCGTTCCCTTTGGGAGAATCGCAAAATAGACCGTCCCGCGAGATCGCGATCGAAAGACGGAACAAGTATTTGGAAGCAGCCAACTTTTGCGAGGAACAGCTGTATGTGATCCTCGTTTAAGGTGAAATTGCGTTCTCGCGCTAAACCGCCGTGCCATCTTCGAAATCGCTTGCAACGAGTGGCACTTTCATTTCGTTCCTTCCCTGTTTGCGCAAAGTATTTGTACCACGATTTAGATACGTGTACGGGATTCGAGGAGGTACTGTATTATAGGAAATGTTATAAATGAAAAAAGGAAAAGAAAGAAAAGTGAATAAAATGATAAATATACGTGTAATGTGCGCGTTGCAGCGTCGGCAGTGTTAGCGACGATTAAACAACGCGTATAACTAGAGTGCTAGAGTGGACTGTATCTAAATGAATGATTGCGACTTCGGACGTACTAGGCTTTATTTTTGGTGTAAACCGTTTCAAAGTTGTGACGAGAGTGTTTCTTCGAAGACACTTCATATTTTACAAAAACTCGGAGTGGGCGTACAATATTTGGCTATAGGTGAGGGAAAACGATCTACTAATTTCTTATTGGCTAGTTATGTTCGAGTGGAAGTGGTAAGATCTGTGACGTTGAAGGGTTTTCCCAAAAGACCATAGCGAGTAATAAACCTAAGGAGTACCTTGACATGAATGGAAACTGCAAACAAAGACTCTAACGGCTAAAGTTAAGGGTTCTGACACCAAATGTGACTGACCATAAACCAAGGAAAAAACGGGCTATAATGTAATGACTCCTTGGGTCCTATTTCTGCTACGACTAGCGAACTATGGGTTGTAAAAACGGCAAAGGTTTTCTATAGAAACTAAAAAATATGTTAAGCTATTGTAATATTAAAAACTAGACTTATCCTCTTATTTTATGTGCCTTTCAAGACCTAACAATACGTGTATTTAATAAAACTAAAACGAGACAAACGAACACAAAATAACAAACTACGCTTATGCTTCGCAAACTACGCCTATGCTTCGTAAACTACACAGTTCTTCGCTCTACGCTGGCTACTTAGCTTCTTCAACACTCTTTCTACGTTCACAATCAAAACCTTTCGTCCAATACCTTCTGTCTTCACCGTCTAATACTTTCTGCCTCACGCTCGCATTTTCCCCGTCATATATTCTTCCAAACACTCGTTTCCTTTCATTCTAATTGTCAACCTTTCTCACTCTACGCATTCGGTCACGACCACCCAGAATTTCTCAGTCGCACTGTTTTCTCAAGTTCTCATCTTTCACGCCTTAGAAACATTCGAGCCCAAACATTCTGCGTTCACACGACAATCGCCCAACTCAAGTACTCTTCCGACTTTTCCAAACTCGCATCCACATAGGATCGCATTCCTACAGTATGGAGCTATTCTTTTAAAGCACTTGTAAATTGGCGTGTACGTCGAATTAAAATTAGGAAGCGTTCGAAAAATATAAAAGACAAGGTTGAAAGGTTCGCGAATTAATTTCATAGGTTTATTTGAATATGTATGTTTGTACAGTAGAATTTCGTTTTTATTTGATTTCTGTTTGGACATCGAAATTTTTATTTGAACATCGATTATCCGAGTTTGGTTAGCAAAACGATTATTCGAACGTAGACTAGGCGAACCGTGTGTGTATTCAAACATTCATATCTGAAAACGCTTGATTTGTTGTGATATTCCATTTTTCCTTTATTAGGTTTTGACTTTTTCACCTGGAAACATCTGAAAATATGTTCAACGTTGATTTAGAGAAAAGTTACATGGACTTCTGGGTCGGATGTAGGGTGCGGCGTAATGCGAAAGTTTAACTTCGAGAGCTCTCAAAAATTTCAACCTTTTTCCTTATTATTTTTTTACTTTTTCACCTAGAAACATCTAAAAATGTGTTCAAGATTGATTTAGGGAGAAACTATATGAATTTCTGGGTCGAATATAGGGTACAGCGCAATGTAACAGTTAAAATGGAGACTTCAAATATTCTTGAAAATTTCAACTTTTTTCTTATTTGGTTTTCGTTTTTTTCACCTAGAAACATCTAAAAATGTGTTCAAGATTGATTTAGGGAAAAATTACATAAATTTCTGGGTCGAATATAGGGTACAGCGCAATGTAACAGTTAAAATGGAGACTTCAAATATTCTTGAAAATTTCAACTTTTTCCTTATTAACACATTCGTCGCCCAGCGTGATTCGGCTGAGTTTCTCGCTGGACCCAAATCCGATTGCATAGAAAACTGGGGTAAAAAAAATATAAAAACAGCAAAAATTTTAACTTTTTATTTTTATTTTATGCATTTTATATTTATATATATTATACTTCAATGCTTATTCCATTGAATTCCTTTTAAAATTCCAATTTAAAATCCTATTTAACTTTAAGAAAAAGAGCGTCACTCAAATATGGGTGACGTGGCGACGAACGTGTTGAGCTTTTATTTTATCACGCAGAAACAGCGCAATGTAACAGTTAAAATGGAGACTTCAAATATTCTTGAAAATTTCAACTTTTTTCTTATTTGGTTTTCGTTTTTTTCACCTAGAAACATCTAAAAATGTGTTCAAGATTGATTTAGGGAAAAATTACATAAATTTCTGGGTCGAATATAGGGTACAGCGCAATGTAACAGTTAAAATGGAGACTTCAAATATTCTTGAAAATTTCACCTTTTTCCTTATTAAGTTTTTACTTTTTCACCTGGAAACGCCTAAAAATGTGTTCAAGATTGATTGTGGGAGAAGTTACACGAGATTCTAGGTCAAATATAGGGTGCAGCGTAATGCGAAAGTTTGACGGAGACTTCAAGTACCCTCGAAAATTTCAACCTTACAAGGATTCCGGTTCCTTCGTTTAAATACACGTCACGATAAATAAACTGTACTACTTCCTTCGCGATAAACGTGACACGGTGCTCTCCTGGCGACGGAAGTGTAGCATTGGAGTAATTATGGATACCTGTACTCGTGATTCTCGAGAGTGACACAATACACAGAACAGTTTCGCTGTAGTTGTCATGTAGTATTTCATGTAAAGCAGCTTTCTACTTCTGCCAGTAATACGTAAATTGGTATAAGTAAATATTTTACAATTTAAAATAATTATATTGCAAATAATAGTATTCTTTGAAAAACCATAAAATTGTAATATCATGATTGTTATTAGCAAAATTGATAATCTTTACTATTGTTAGATTCCCAGGTGTAGGATTTAGTTCTCAAAACTTAAATTTTGACTTGTTTTTATTTAAAAAAATATTATTGAAGATAGTCAGTAGATTTCTGCGATTTTCGTTTTAATGTCTATTTAATATCTGTTTGTTACACATCATTTCAAAGTTTACATTAAAAAAGAAAACTTTGAAAGTGCACAAATTAAATGGATAATTTTAAAATAAGTATAAGTGTGCTTTAGATATTGCTGACGAAGTAGTCTAACACTATCGACACTTCCTACCGCGATATTCCCACGTAAGACAGACTACAAATTTTTCTAAAAAAATAAACAATGAAAAAACAAGTGAATATTGAAAAATGTATTATACGTATATTTGAGAAAAAATCTAAAGTTTCTAGGCGATTCAATTACGTTGTATCTATGAAATTTTAATCGAAATTTTAAAAACGGTCATTTGATCGGTTGTGGTAGGAATAGTGTTAAA
>JAOPTO010002426.1:68730-111890 GCA_033822845.1 Tetrapedia diversipes
TTATCTAATGGTATTGGGACCATTTACATAAAGAATCGTCAAGCAAATGTCTGGAATTCTATTTTGTTATCTTAATGTTAAAAAGGGAAACTGTACAATGTAAATTGATTGAAAGATACTACAAATGAAATGTTGCATTGGCACAATGTTGGTTTTTCACGAGCTAAAAAACTTATAACTTTAATAACATATATGGTAGCTTATGTGATTTATAAATATCGTATAATTCAACTTATAGTAACTTTTAGAGTTATTATCTAGCTTAGGATATTTTCGTATATTTCCTTCTAACATTCATATATTAACACTATTCCTACCGACACAGGCAGACCACAAATTTTTCTTAAAAAATAGACAATGAAAAAACAAGTGAATATTGAAAAATGTATTACACGTATATTTGAGAGAAAGTCAAAAGTTTAAAGGCGATTCAATTACGTTGTATCTATGAAATTTTAATCGAAATTTTGAAAACGGTCATTTGACCGGTTGTGGTAGGAATAGTGCTAAATATTTATTAGGTACACGAATTGTACCTTGTGGAATGTATTATCGTATGCAAGAGGGGAATAGAAAACACAGAAAAATATTTCAAACGATGGTCGTTCGCTTTCGAATGCGCTGTTTCGAAATATAAAAATGTATATGCGAGTCCATTTTGAGAATGAAAGAGTCGCTTACCCTCGTATGAATGTCCCGTGGCGGCGTCGCATATCATACGTATGCTGAATAAGAGGTTCCAGCGAGTCTTAGGATATCGGAAAGTAATCTAGAAACACTTTACTTAATTCACTTTCTTCGCAAAAAATTTTATCAGCTGCCTATATCGTATCGTAGCAAATAATACTTGCTGCTTAAAAATTCATCGACTCATTTTTAACTAACGTATCGATATAGCAATCAAAATATTACTCGGTTCTCAATTAAAATCTCATTACAAAATATTTTTCTTTCAACTTTCCTTCTTTATTCGTTTATCGCTTTAAACCAAGTGCGGTTTATACGGTAAAAATAATATTTTTACGTGTGATTTAAGTAATTTACGATTTAGATATAATTGGTAAATCTGTTGAAGTTTGATAGTAATTTAATGATCCAATCAGAGGCTGTTGATTACTTTACGAGTAGAATAAAACTGGAATTTGGTGTTTCATGAATAAACGAATAACATCGGTTACTGAATTTATTATTTGTTGATTACATAATTCAGATTAAACGAGGTCCGCCGTCAACGCTTTTAATGCAATAAAATTTTGATTCGAAACTAATTCCTCGAACGCCATTCCAGACTGACAGCGACATTTTCCGAGGGGAGTTAATGGAAGGTGTTTCACCGTCTCAAGAAAGGAGAAACAAGTTGTATTGGTGGAAGGAGGAAATTGATTTCCTGATTGGTTCCCCGTCTGCTTGCGAGAGTCTACGCAAGCAGAGGGCAGAATACAGATGATTGATTAATAACCTCCTGACCCGATTTTTCCGAATGTTTCGTTCCCGAAATTCTTCCTTTTACCCGACTCTTTAAATACACCCTTTCCTGCTCGCACCTCGCGGGAATTAAAACCTCTTTTTTAACAGCTCAGAGCTTAATGTCGTTCGAGGTATAACAGTGTCCCAGGCGCTTATGAATTCAATTTTCAATTAACGTCACGCCACCCGAGCGGAATCTAATTAAATCAAATGAACGTGACGCGACAGCTTTAGGCGTTATTAGAAGGTCGAACGATTTTTCTTTGTGCGCTCTCATCTTCGACGGTTTCGCTATCTTTGGCACCGAATTCGTTTCGATCAGGCGAATCAAACGTAAATCCAGGGAGAATGAGATACGCCAAACGTGCCTGACCTATCGAAAAGGAACGAGACCAGCTGGAAAAAATGGATCACTGCGTTGAAACGGATTCTGTAAACAGGGAAAAGTTGAATTTTGCGAATCTAGTGTCTTTAAATACGCTTCGTTAGTAATATTCGCAAGTTGAATAAAATGGATTTCTTTCCTAGTTTCAATTTGATGATTATAGATTTTTTATTTTAGTATTAAATGTATGTTACAGTATTTTATCAAGTAGATTCTGTAAACAGGGAAAAGTTGAATTTTGCGAATTTAATGACTTTAAATACGCTTCGTTAATAATATTCTCAAGTTGAATAAAATGGATTTCCTTTCTCGTCTCAATTTGATGATTATAAATTTTCCATTTTGATATTAAATGTATGTTACATTATTTTGCAAGGTAAATTCTATAAACAGGGAAAAGTTGAATTTTGCGAATTTAATGTCTTTAAATACACTTCGTTAATAATATTCTCAAGTTGAATAAAATCGATTTCCTTTTTCGTTTAAATTTGATGATTATAAAGTTTCTGTTTTGATATTAAATGTAGGTTGAATAAAATCTATTTAAGTTGAATAAAATCGATTTCTTTCCTAGTTTCAATTTGATGATTATAAAGTTTCTATTTTGATAGTAAATGTAGGTTGCAGTATTTTTCAGGGCAGATTGCAGTATTACAATATTAAATGTACACGTGTACCTGTTTAAGCAAAGTTTTGTTTTACTGTTGCGAGGATATTTCCGTCGGATTCTCCGAATTTTATTTAACGTAAGCAACGCTGTTTCACAGAATATGTAATGCGATTCTATTCTAAGAAAGAGCCAAACAAAAACCATGGTTCGCCATTGTTTCCTGTTTTCTCATGAATATCAAATCAACGCTTGTGCAAACCGGTAAACATAAAAGCGCCACGCTTATATAACGAGACTTCGATTGCAGAATAATTATAACCATGCTCGTATTTCGCATATGCCATTAGCATATCGCTTAAAATCTCGTTACTCTTTAAAGATTAAACCGTGGCAAGATCGTTAACGACTTTGAATAATAACTCTTTCATTTCGAAAATCAATATTTTCTGTTTAACATTTCTTAATCGCAGTACATTATTCGATAACATTGTCGTTCCTCGTACTGATAGAAAATTATTGAAATCACATGAAGCTTTACAAATTAATAAATTAATTTCTTAGGTTATCGTTATTATTAAATTAATAATTAAATTCAATCCAATTACAATGATTAATATTAGTAAATTAATTTCTCAGGTTATCGGTGTTATTAAATGAATAATTAAATTCAGTGCAATTACAATTATTAATATTCTTATAACTAATTATTAATTACATTTTCCAAATTTTATACTTGTAATGGCGGAAATCTGTTTATTATTAAAACAGGAAATGGTTATTAAAATAATTAATCCCTGATAATTTATAACCGGTTTCTAAGAAGCTTTACGTTGTTAATGATATGCCCAACATTTTTGCGCGAGCCGAGGGAAAAATATTTTCGCAAAACTCCCACGATGTATTCGCGCATTCCCTTCAACGGTTACAAACGTCTACGTTTATCCCAAAGGAACAACTTACCCTTCCAGCACAGGCACCAGACCAGTAACACAAAAACGAAAATGAAAAGAAGTGGAGGAAAGAAAAGTAAAGTGTTTCGCCTACGTGAACTTCCAGCTTCGCCATTCCGTTCACCGTAATTCTAAACTTTGTAACCGGCGAACTTCCGGTTCGGAGCCCCTCCAATTCTCCGAACTGGGAACGTTTTGCAGAATTTCACGCGGAAATTCGCGTCGACGTCAAAGCGAAAGCAGGATGAACCCTTTGCGTACAATTTGTGTAATACAAGTCGCTAAATCCACAATAATTAAAAATAAATTGAACTACTTTTTAACGCCACTGATTTATTACCAATAGATTATTTCGTGTTAGGCATTTGATTTACGAAACTGCGTAAACCAATGTTTTTATTTCTACAGGGTGTCCCAGGTTTTAATGTTCAAACTTTGTCAGTGTATTCCATGGTACGAAGTAAGAGAAAAATGTTATGTAAACATAGGTCGTATAGAGGTTTATTAAGAAGTTATAACTGTAGGATATGAGGGTGAAGGGGAAAACACGAGTCTTATAAACAACGAATGTTGTTCAGTCCGCAGGTAACGAATTTTTAACCATCAGTAAATTGTAAACCAGGGATCCCAACGGAGTCGGACAAGCAAAGTGTTTTATTGCATTTGGGACCCTTGGTCAACTACGGTTAACGCGTACCGTCTATTTTAGGATCAGTTGTAGAATACCCACACCAACACGCACCTACGAACACAGAATCTTTAACCCCACTACTGCACTTATCCACTACCCTTAACATTTTGTCCAGGCGTTAATTTTAAGAGACATCGCAGAACACTCACCCTGTAACCTTTAACCAAGACGGAACTTACTCGCCAACATAGTAAATCACTCTTACTAAAAATTAAAGTTTATATAATACGTTATAGTCATTAACCGAACCAGATCACCTTAGAAGATATTGGTTGCATCGGGCAACATTAGACCCGAACAATCGATATCCAACAAATGTTAACAGTTTATTCAAAAACACACAAGAAAGTTAACAATTTAGTCGAAAACACATAAAAAAAAGAACAAGAATCTGAGCGGCACTGCTTTCCACGACTGTTATTCTCAGGAGTGCAAGAAACGACTGCCGCCAAATTTGCAGGTCGCAACAAGTTTACCAAAAACAATTGACTATCGACACGGCGGCGAGCCGTGTCATCTTTATAACGGCTATTTTACGGAAAAATAATATGTCTTTCCAACGGTCATTCCGTGGAAAAATAATTTGTTAAATAATTTTCGGTGTCATTTGAAACGTTATTTGGAATAAAAATTGATGAAAATTAATATGAGAAATAAAAATTTATACGAGATGCAGCTGAAAGTAAATAAATCATACAAATTTTTATTCAACCTTTTCAAGTAAAATTAATAAAAATGGAAACATAGTTGTATACAGGGTGTCCCAGGTTTTAATGTTCTAACTTTGTCAGTGTATTCCATGGTACAAAGTAAGAGAAAAATGTTATGTAAACATAGGTCGTATAGAGGTTTATTAAGAAGTTATAACAAAAATTCAGAATAGGAATAGTAATCAACTTGCTGTTACTGCGAGCATTGGCTTCGATAGATCAACAGTATTGTGTTTTTCAGTGTGTTTATGTAAGCTATGTTTACTATCTGAGGTCACCAAACATTGAAACGAATTTTCGCCAATAATAGGTTGTGAGGATCGCAACGAGGGCTGGCGTGTGAATAGATTCAAGCGGACACGTTTAAACGCTAAGAAATAGGTAATTATTCACTTTAGGGGCCTCAACTCCGATTTTAAAACTATTCCTACCGACACTTCACGTATACCTATTCCTACCGCGATATTCCCACGTAAGACAGGCTACAAATTTTTCTCAGAAAGTAAACAATGAAAAAAGAAGTGAATATTGAAAAATGTATTATACGTATATTTGAGGAAAAGTCTAAAATTTAAAGGCAATTCAATTATGTTGTATATATGAAATTCTAATCACAATTTTAAAAACGGTCATTTGACCGGTCATGGTAGGAATAGTGTTAATGATTCTGAAATATGTTATAGAAGAGAGTATTCTGAACAACTTTTTCCTATACATATAACCGTCGCTCGGTCTTAGTTTCCGAGATATTTGCAAAATTCCTTCCGTGCTACTACATTGAATTTTTGTTATAACTTCTGTACGCACCGATTCTATCGATGGCGTCTTGCCGTTCGCCAACTTAATATTGAACGACTGATTCAATGTGGTGTTACGTGCTTCGTGGCGTTTTACCGTACCGAATGATGTACGTTTCGATTGTTGAGGGGCACCGAACGATGTGCCAATGGCTTGATATCGATGTGCCATTAACGGATTGCGACTTGTTGTACCTTTTCTTATTCTTGTACTTACTCTAACTCGCAACGCCGAAGTGACTCGGTTTTATATGGAGGAGTTCGACTGGTCACTCCTCCATACCTCAAGACGATACGCTAATTGGTTAAAGTCAGAAAGTCAAGACTCCAATCAGCGTATGCCCTGAGTACCACCTACCCCCGTTCTTGTGCCCTTAGCACGCGTTTCGAGAACGGGGGTGGGGCAAGTCACTCGGAGCGGGAAGGTTTCCCGAATCTAGGCGACGAAGGGGAAATTCCGCTGGGCCCTATGTGCCTCTCGAGTGCGGTGGTCGGCTGGGCGCCAGGTCTATTGAAAGTCCCTTATTTACGACACGGGCTTGGCTATTGAGGAGATACGGTTGACTCGAAATTAGGACTTTTGTCCCTCTGTGGACGTTAAGAGGGTTTGAAATTAACCAGAAATACGCGACGGATTCTTGTCCTCAAAAATAGCATTACCGGCACGTTCATGTCGTAAATATGCCAAGGAAAAACTTCCCGCTGTTGTTCCGTAGGACGGAACAACTTCTTAACACATTGTTGACCGGTCACAAGTTAATTCGTGTCTTCCTGTTCGAACGTTGCTGACCGGCCACGGGTAAACTTGTGATCGATGCGCTTTTCTTTGGTAATTGTTGTTCAGCCCCACATTCATGCCACAGGCTGTGTTTTTCGCTAATAAAACCCGTCAAGTCGTGTCTCTTTTGAAATAAAAAAGAATTGTTTGACAAACATCGCTTCATCGATGAAAATGTTACAACGATTTTGGTAACGAGCAAGTTTGCCCAAAAACGTGCGGTCCCAGGCGTATGTTTACAGATTTCTTAGCGGTCCGCAATCTTGTTAATAAAGATCTATATGACCTATGTTTGCATAACATTTTTTTCTTACTTTGTGCCATGGAATACACTGGCAAAGTTTGAAACATTAAATCCTGGGACAGCCTGTGTAATTCTGTTTCTATTATAAATCATCTGATGTTCGAAAATACATATTAAAGTAACATCGTTTACATTCAATTTACAATCTGGATAACAAGTTTTGAACGTTTCGTAGAAATAAATAAAATGCAAAACTGATAAATATTGTGAAGTATTCAGTAAAAATTTCATGATTGCTTCATCGTGAACGAAAATATTGCTAACTGAATTATGGATATTACAACGGTGTTCCATATGAATAAAAGAGAACAATGTTTTACACGTTCTACATTTTTTATTTACTCAGTGTTTTCACAAAATCACTCAAATCCTTCAATATCATCGTTTGCTTTTTTTTTTGCACAATACAGAGTATTACGAAAAAGCGCAGCAGGTCGTTTTCGGATAAAGAAATGTCCCTCGATATTAGAAGCAATATTGTTCACCGATCGAACCGTAAAAATGTTCAATGACATTTATTATAGATAATCGAGGACTTTCACGCGCGAGATAAAGGATTTCGGACAAAATGAAACGCGACTACGATACATAAATTTGACGTAAGCGAGGGACCAGCATGCTTCGCAACAAAATTTCCCGGTCTGTAAAATTTTATGGCGGTTGCCCGCCTCGGCGCCGCGCCGCTCGTGTTTGTTATCACTCGTGGAAGGCTGACGCTGTGACACGTTTCGAGTGAAATATTGAAACGGCCACTAGAACATGATCTATCACGAAAAATTGTGGCCAACGGTCAGATCCGACCAGGGATTGAATAAATTTCATTCCGGCTCCGCGGCCGCTATCGGATGAAGCTGGAGATTACGAGGGATTTTGATAATTCTCTATTTAATATAAAACTGTGCGAGATGTTAAAATTAAAGTAATTATGGCGGTTGGAATTGGTTTAAAAAGCGAATCGTTAAGTATTATGTAGATTCGTTTTATAACGATCAAATTATTAAATTATTAAAATTATTAAATAATTAAAAAGTGTTTAGTATAATAATATATTTATACAATAATAATTAAAAAGTAAAATAGTTTGAATGAATTTAGAATTTTTATTCAAAATAATCAGGATATGAAAAATATTTCTATTCCATTTATGCAATATACAGATATGCAAATATTATTCAAATTGCTGTGATATTTTTACTGAAAGCATTGCAAAATATAACAAAGATCAATTTCAGATCTGTTATGATTATGAAAATGTTGTGAAAATTTTCGCTGGAATAGAAACGTTTCCCAAGTACTGCATATTCAGTTGCATCCAGAATTAGCTCAACCCCTTCGTAACGATCGACGGGCCGCATGTGCCTCACATTGTATACCTGACTAATTACAATCATCTATCATTTGTCAGACCAAGAATGAACTTGTACTACTTCCCCTAATCAGATACAGAGTTGCGCTATTTGCTCACGTTGTTGCGCTATGCAACGGATATCGACCATTACTACTAGAATCAGCTAATTGTTGACTCATACTACTAATTTCGTCAGTAATTGGTCCATACCACTTTTCAGTCGATCGTTGACTCACACTACTAGTTCAGCCGGTAAATGGTAGCAGTAAAACACTACTTTTACTTCGATGTATAACGTTTATTCTATTGGTCTGACTAATGATAGACCTGCACCACTTATATGACAGCACCAGTTAAATTATATTCCTGTTTCCTTTTTTAATCACGTTTTAAACGGATATTACCAATAAATATTAATTCGTCTAATATTCATTACACTAATTCAATGCAATATAACTTACATATTTGATAAAAACAATGTTGATGGTTCAGAATTCAAATCCGAATGTTCAATATTGAATGTTATAATAATCGTGAACAGGTAATTCTGTGCCAAAAGTTTTGTGAATTCTGTTATCGTTGTCAGCTTAAATAAAACACAACGTAGTAAACCGTACCTAATATTTCGAAATAGTTAATTTATCAAGTTCTTTTAGCTAATTTGAAATGGAAATCCTCTTAACAACTTTACTTTAGTCGCCACTGAAAGCCGCATTACGGCATTTCTGTTACCCGTTGCTGACGTTTGGTTCAAACAACTCGTGTAAACCGAAATCGAGCTTGCTGTGACGATCCTCTTACAAGATTTTGAATGTATACAAGTTACTTGTCTCCTTATTTTAGCCGAATTATTTATTATACAACCGCGTAATCCGGATATATTTAGTAGATCATTCTCTTTATCCACTGACGGATATAAACTTTCGTATTTTAATACGTATCAATTTTTCGCACTACTTTCAAAGTCAAATAGGAAGAACGGAGAAATCCGCGACGGGATTTCATTGGAAATCTCCATACTTTTATGCTGCTTCCTTCTTCTTATAAAGTCTGATGTTATCCAACGTCCAGGATTGTTCAGCCACGACATTCCGCTTAAAAGTCCTTTCGTAATTCCTAGTTTTCAGTTTCTTTCATTTAGCCACCCTCGGTGTACACAGACGCACGATGATAACGGCTGAAGCTTAATTAAAATTTCATTCGAGAAAGAAATTCAAATGCTTGCAGAAGCGGAATTGTGAAATCTAGGAGGAGAAAGATTTGGGTGCAGCAAATTGTTGGCGGAAAATGTAGGACGGGTAGAAGAAATAGTACGGGGATAATTTTTGTTATACAACATTCAGGAATGAGGAATGTAAAGCCTTGCAATATGAAAAGATTCAATATACGAAATTCAATATGAAATGTCTAGGGTCCAACGTATTGAACTAGACGTTCAAAGCCTGAAGTTTCGAAAATTCAGAGATCCTACAAATATTAATGAACTGAGGTTCAGAGACCACAGCCCAAAACGTAAAATCAGAGCTTTAACATTTAATTTCCAATGTCCAATGCCCAGAGTCCAACGTCCAGAGTCCAGCATTCAGTACTTAGTGTCTAAGGTTCAAAGTCGAAAGTCCAAAGTTCGGAGTCAAATGTCCAGGCTTCAATGTCCAGCATCCAGTATCCTTGATCCAGTGTCCAGGGATCAATGTCCAGAATCCAAAATCCAAAGTCCGAAGTTCAGAGTTCAGGGTCAAATATTCGGTGCCTATGGCCCAGGATTCAATGTCCTAAATCCAGTGTACAAAGTTCAATGTGCAGTGTCCAATGTTCAGGGTCCAAAGTGCAGAGTTCAGGTTAGGTTCAGGTTAGTCAGAGTCAGGTGTACTGCGCCCATGGCCCAGAGTCCAAGTCCAGTGTCCAGCATTCAGTAGTTAGTGTCTAAGGTTCAAAATCGAAAGTCCACAGTTCGGAATCAAATGTCCAGGCTACAATGTCCAGCATCCAGTATCCTGGATCCAGTGTCCAGGGTTGAATGTCCAGAATTCAAACTCCAAAGTCCAAAGTTCAGAGTTCAGAGTCAAGTATCCGGTGCCCATTGCCCAGGGTTCAATGTCCTGAATCCAGTGTACAGAGTTCAATGTGCAGTGTCCAAAGTACAGAGTTCAGGTTAGATTCAGGTTAGTCAGAGTCAGGTGTCCTGCGCCCATGGTCCAGGATCCGATGTCCAGGTTTCAATGTCCTACATCCAGTGTATTGGGTTTAATGTTCAGATTCCAAAGTCCAAGTCAGCATTCTAAGTTTCGATTTTCATTGTCTCGATACATATACATCTGTAATCCATAAATTCAAGTAATGGTCCTCAAAGTCTTGATTCGTGTTTGTTTGCATAATAAAATTATATTTCTAATCCGTACGCTACAAGCTTTTCAGTATTATTAAATTCTGTGAAAACGAACAGTAACAAGCAGTGTAAACAAGTGCTGAGGAAACTTCTTAGATTGGAATAGCAGTGAGTAACCACGATGCTGGTTCATAAATACAAGTACCATAACAGTGATGTTTCGGGATCTACCATAACGATCATGAATTTCATAATGCATAATTACAGTTTTATCGATCTGATGATATCGCGATTGTTGCTCACACCAGTAGCAGTCCATTCCAATTGCTATCGCAACTATAACACACAAGTACAATGTAATAACAAGTTTCTACTTCATCTCAGACAGTAGCGCGACGGTCTCTCGACTAGCTAAAATTTTTCATTCAGCATGTTTTCGCGCTGCAAAAATAGAGGAAAATCGAACGGAAACTGGAGAATGATCGATCACGAGGTACCAGTTACAGAGACAGGCCAACGTATTCATACTCACGGCCATCCATAAAAGCAATTTCTTGTATTCTCTCTCCTCCTACGTCGTTCGCTTTGCCAGCGTCGCTGTTTCGTAACAAGATCGCCGATTCCCCATGAATCCGATCCCTCGATCTCCCCACCCCCATCGTCACAGTTCCATCTCGTATCTGTAAACAACCTTTTGGACAAAAGGGATTCGAACAGTGCTTTAATTCGAGACGAACCGCGCGAATCGGACGCAAGCCCCCTCTTATACGGTATATCGCGGGATCCGAGGCGATTTCGTTCGACGTACCCGCTATCCGATCGCTTTGATTGAATATCGAGTTGCAGCTTGATGAAAAACTGATTGAAATCGGCGATGAAGCTCTACGCAAATAATCGGACAATTCTGTTTCGCTGAGCAGCTACGAGCTCCGGTCGCGGGAGAAAGGAATATTTCATCGCTAACATTTGATTTTGGTCAAATAAACGCTCGTTTATTTACTGCTCCGGGCTTTCAGGAAAATTCAATTTTGGTTTCACGCTGGGTTTCTCACGGCTCCCGCGTTTCGGAGGTCTGTGCAAAATTGTTATTGCGTGTGACTATTTATTATTGCGTTAACGAGTTGATCGTCTTTTGTTCCATTTGCGCAATTATTTTATTTGACGTACTAAAGCATACTTTATTATAATACTTATTTAACGTCGACGATTACGTAACGAATAATTTTCACGCGTTCACAATAATAGCATAGAATTTGAGTAAAAATTTATTTTAACCCTAAATTCATAAACACGCGTGGAAGACACACTATTCATAAACATTCGTCTCTCAGACGAACATATTAAATTGATGATTTTTATTTGATAGAATACGAGCAGCAATAAAACACGTTTTAAATTTGAAAAGTTGTTCATTAACCCCTTGCACTATTTTGGCGAGTCTGACTCGGGATGAAAATTTTAGGCCAAACATGGATGTCACGAGTCGGGCTCGTTGTTCAGTTCCAGACCAAACATGAATATCACGAGCTTGACTCGTACTCGACATTTCAGGCCGAACATGAATATCACGAGTCTGACTCGTGGTCTTAATTTCGGGCAAAATTGATATTTAATTGTTTACTTATATTGTGTCTTTCAGTTTTAGGTTTGATATTAGTGAGATAATCAGAAAACTTATTTGAGTTCAAATACTACTACCGCGGATTTGCTTTTACATATTTTTATCTCGTTATTAATTAATTATATTATTATTACTTATTCAGAATTTGTTTTAATCTTTTGTGATAATTAAAGTACACCTATCTCCCGATTTACACGGTACTCGGTTTACACGATTTCACTTTTACACGGTTTTTAAATTTGCTTGAATTAGGGCGACAATTGGGTAATCGTTTTCTACAAAATGACCCGAATGTTGAACGAGCTCTCCTATTTCAGCGAGATATTAATAAACGCTTAACACAATATGAGGAGGTCTATAAAGATTTGATCAAAAACGAAACACAATTGTTAATTACGGATTTCACTACCAAAGTTCGCCCATCTGAAGTTGTTTCTAATTCATCTAACATCGAACTTGAATCGCATCAACCACTATCGAGTGATGAAAGTGATATCATACCAATCAGGAATAAAAGATTAAGAGTCTACGAAAGTGATAACAGTAACTAAATTTCTGGTTAAATTTTTTAATTTATATTTTTCGTTTCTATATGTAAAATGAATTACATACATATACCTTTATATTTTTGTCATTTTATAAATAGACAGTTATTTTTATGTTTTCAAGATATATTTAGTTTTATTTTACTTTGAAATAAATGACTGAATTATGCACATTTTAGTTTGTTTTCGATTTACACGGTTTTACGTATAAGAATCTACGATTTCGATTTACACGGTTTTCTAAGGAACCTATCTTCAGTGTAAATCGGGGGATTGGTGTATTTATAAAAGTTTTTGATTCAAATTCATTTGAATTTCACAAGAGTTCCATCGCGTGGATAAGATGGGTCTCAAGTTTCGGCAGGCGCGTTCCACCGTTCGTCCTTCACCGCGACAATTGAGGCAGCCGCGTTTGGCCTGACTTTTTCCGAGGTTCCGAATAGTGCAAGGGATTGATCATTAATATTCTGAAATTAAAATGAACACAATAGTTATTCTGAGCGATCGAAGTTTATCTTTCTACCTCCTTCACTTTAACCCTTTGCGGACGAGTGTCGGATATATCCGCCCAACTCTCGCGCTGCGGCTGGCGTTTGTCTGTCGTAAACGACATGTATAAGATACGCATGGGTATACTAGCCTAAGAAGTCAAGTTGGCTTAAATTTGTTTGTTTATGATTTTGTTAGATTTTATGAAAAATTTATTTAAATACAGCTTTAGTTTTTAACCCTTTGACTGCGGAAGACTCTGAGCCGAAACGCTTCGCATCGACGGCGTGCAGCCGGCACTAACTGTCGCTGGGGACTGAATACTTTTTCACGCAATCTGAATCTGTTCGGCGGTGTATTCAATTGGAATATTGTATAGAATCAAATTACTGTTACTTTATCCACTCCAAAATTAATATTTCTCAATTTTTTAAATATTTTTTATCTTCAATATACATTATTTATTCGTCAAGGGTAAAGTTTTAAAACGCCATAATTTGATAATTATAATGTATTATAAAATATATAAAATGAAATGTACAAAACGAACTCCAAACCATACATAACTTTTGTCAAATGGCAGATGAACAGATGAAACGAATTTAAGATATAGCGAAAACTGACGAAATAAACGAGATTTTTCTTGTTGATAAGCAACAAGGTATGTTGTTTCTGAGTGTTACACGGATATGATAAAATAATTTCTTGACAAATTCAGTAAGACAGCAGTAAATGATCAAAGCCGTCGCCGAGCGCACATGTGCGCCCATAGTCTATATTGACGGCTTGTGCTGGGCGCATATATGCGCCCGTAGCAGTCAAAGGGTTAAAACACAAACGCGTG
Organism: Tetrapedia diversipes; assembly: GCA_033822845.1. Classification (NCBI taxonomy): domain Eukaryota; kingdom Metazoa; phylum Arthropoda; class Insecta; order Hymenoptera; family Apidae; genus Tetrapedia; species Tetrapedia diversipes. The sequence continues at coordinate 82,596 of JAOPTO010002426.1, forward strand.
ACGTAACTATTTTCTTTACTGCTCCGTCCGCAAAGGGTTAAAAGTTACAACTGCTTATGTATTTTGTGCCGTCTGTGAGACGAATGTTTATGAATCTAGAGTTAACAAATTTTCAAATTTCTTTGAACATGAAAAACTTTCGGTTCACGAACGTTTAACAGGTCAAGAGGTTCGTACAAAATTTCGTATTCCTGTTATCTTCACCTTCGTTCTTCTCTTGTTCAATATTTGTTGACCCCTCTTTGTAACTGCGCCATTTTCATATATTCATCCTCTGATTGTCTTCCCAAGAGCAGAAATCTATATGTAATCTTATTGACAGACCAGGCTGAAGATTCAGAGTAGAATTTCGCTCCTTTGAGAGGTTTTCCACGTTCATTTCTCTTTTTCTTGTAATCAGTACGTTACTTCCTCCCTTTTTCTCCTCTCCAATTTCGTTCTCTTCTTTCTACCCACTTTTTGTCCATGAAGTTTTTCTCGGTTTCCTCTTCGTTTTTGCGCCTTCGTTTCCTTGCTTCTTCCTGCCGTTCCATTTGTTGTTCGCTTTTAACAAACGCAAGCATCACTCTGTTGCAACTTAGAGTAACGGTGTAACAAAGTAGTTTTGTAGAAATTTTTTGACCCGCTATAAAGAGAAACTTGTTAATCACAGAGAATCTGATTTTGTGCTGGTTGAACGTTCTATTCGACCGTTCTATTTTTAAAAAATATTATAAAATTTTATAAAAGATTTAAGATGACAGAGCAATGTAAAACATAATTTTATGGTTCACAAATATTATTTACCTATTTATTTTTATTGTCGTTATGGTAGAATGCTAATTATTGATTATGCTAAGATACAAATTATATTTATACTGTTATTTTTTATTAATCAATTTATTTATTTCCTTCGATCCTTTGGTCTTAAACTTTTGTCCGCTACTGTACGTATAATTAGCGTGCATTGAAACATGATTGATTTCACAAAATATCATGAATATCGATGCTAGACAGGAAATATTGGTTATCTATAATTGCTTTGATGAGTGCAAATCGTTTCAAATGAATTTGCAGAAATTTATTCATACTTCAATCAAGGAATATTAACAATGATTATAAATTTTAACGTTCCAAAGCAACCTATTGATATTTAATACTTCAGAAGTGTGAGAATTTATGAGCTCCAGAATTTGAGGGTTTGTCAACTAGCGAATTGAAGCTTGAAAACTAGAATGTGTAGGAATTATTTATTGACCGATGGGTTTTTACATAAACTACAAGCTAATACAACGACTTCTAATAACGCACTGTGAACTATATCTCATAACGAACTCTGAACTATGAACTATATACCCTGAACTAACTCTAATTATCGCGAGGCTCCCTATTTATTTGCCTCGAGCCTGATAGGCGGTTCCTGTCCTTACCAATCAGGACCTTCGGAAAAAATGCCCGCCTTCGATATCCCCACGCGTTTGCATCTAGGATATCAGCCGTCCACATTTTCTTCGGGGATCAGGTTTACGGCCGCGACCGTTTATCCTTACAACGCAGGCGTTGTTTAAAGCGGCGCCGGAAGATAACGCGGCCCCGAAAAAATAACACGGCGACACCTCGAAGTTTGATCCGCGGTCGCCTACAGAAAGCAATGGCAATCGGCATTTCTCATTCTCTGCCACTCTGCCCTATACAAAGGCCCTATTGATCTGTAAATTGCCTAAAAATGTTTGAAAATTGAATAATAATTTGATAGTAAATATTCCGAAAATAATTCGACGGATTCACGGAAGAGATTGATGATGTATGTTAGCGGCGTTAACCAATTCGATTGCTCTTCAAATGATATTCGAAACGTTCTGTGTTCTGAAATTCGTTTCACGATTAACTCCACGTGCTGGTGTTAAGTGATGCTGCGGGATTTCCGGTAAACGCAGTTATCCCCTCGATAAAACATCCGAGAACTCAATATCAGAAATTGGGAAACCGGGAGCGTGCTCGCCGCAATTTTCGTTCAGCTATTTTCTGTGAATACAGCCATAAAGGCTGTTCGAAGCCCCGTTTTCTGTTGCATTAAAATGGTTAATTGGACGTTTTCATTGTATCACGGCAAAGGTAAAATTTTGAGGCCAATGCAGTATTCGTTCTTTTGTTCTCGTATTCTTTGAACATTTATAACAGAGAACCTCGATTGAAACGTTTTTGAATAAGAAGGTACTTGAATATTTCGAGATTTTCTGAGGGGAATTGATTAAAGCAATATATTAATCGTTGTTAAATAATTAAGCGACATATTATCATATTTAATGAAGAAGTATTATGCATCAAACTAATTAAATTCGGCAGAAGTGTAACGCGTGTAATAGTTGCTAATTATTCGTGTTATCTTGATTATACTTTAATATAATATTATTCTCAAGATAATTAGATAATATCTAAGCTAATACTATTGGCTAATACAATTTCTAAACATTAATTCAAGCATAAACAGACACTGCTAACTTATAAACAACAGAATCCTGGAAACTTTATGTGCTCCTCTTTAATTTATAATTTGCAGACATAGCTGAACAGTAATTTTTAAATGGGAATACATTAGATTAATTTATAATCTGCAGACATAGCTGGATACTAATTTTAATCTAATTAATTCCCACCGAATTCTCATTCTTCGACCACAAACTCAGATCGCAATTTAAATTTGAATATTTAAATTTTCGAACGTTTACTTTAAAGACTTAACTCGAAGCATGAAAGTTAACAGGAAACGAAGTCGTAGCTTCCAAAAAGAGAAGCAGCCCACTCTAAAGAGTAAATAGGTTCAAATGTTTTGCAGAAGTTTCACGGGATCGCGAATCGGGGAAAAATTTAATTGGCCGAACGAGAAAAATAGACGATATCGGAGGAACGGGAGCTTGCGCTGATAAACAAGCGCGTTGTTCCCGGAACAGGTACGTTTATCCTCGTCTAACGTCGCTCCCCCCACCCCTCAGGAAGTATTTCAGGTATCCCGAGTACGAAATACCTCCGCGTTCTACGCTCCGTATCCGTTGCTTCCTTATCCGTCCGAGCGAGCCGTTAAACTACAACCGTATAAATCTTCGCGTTCGCGATATTCGAATGCTTCGCCAAGGCCAACTTCTGCGAGACGATTTCTTTTTATTAACACTTTGCCGTCCGCACTGTTGGTAAATGTTTCTTCGCTTGACGCCGGTAGAATTAACTGTGTTACTTCGACTGTCGTCGCGGTTATTGGGAGATGATAAATTTCAAGTTTTACTAATCTCATCGATGGTTCTCATGAGTTTTCAATCAGAATTCAATTCAAAAAATGTACATATGTGAATAAATCTGAAATTTCTTTGTTTCAAATATTTCTGTATTTACATTTTCTTTGGTGCTTACTTGGTACTTCTCTTTTAAATGATACGAAGCATAACAACCACCAACACGTAATGCAACTCCACACGTCTTGCATATCAAATTTGTTGTCTTTCTTTTCTTGTTTTTGGTACTTAGAAACATTCGAACCCAAACATTCTGCGTTCACACGATAATCGCCCGGCTCAAGCACTCTTCAGACTTTCCTAAACTCGCATCCACTCGATCGCATTCCACTTACCACTATAAATAACTTATTCCACTTAATTAAAGTAGCAACAAAACCCAACAGATCATCAACGGAATGCAAATGTAGTGTTGCAATAATAATAATATTTATTTATTGATTATAGAAATATAATTACAATACTATGTACAAATTTTACTTAATTCAACTCTCTACACGGTATCACGTCTAATTCAACTCTGCTCTTTTCGACCAGCGAAAGCTGTCACTAACCTTTTTTTTATTTTTTATTTTTATTTTTTTTTTTTTTTTTTTTTTTACGTGGAGGAAATCTTCAGAAAGATCCCCCACCACCTTGGGGAGATGGCGAGGTTATGTAGGATTCTTACCTACTAAAACCTCCACGGTGGTCTACTACAGCGAAATGGGGGGGCACCGGGAACCCTGGAAGAACACTTCCAGTGACTGTCACTAACCTTAGCCTTTCTCCCACTACGTACCTCAGAAAAATTCCTCAAGTATGATCATATTTGAGCATTTTTCGAGGGATCTACATACCCACAAAGTTTTATCAAACAGTTCTATCAGACTCAGAATTTCAGAATTAAACGAATTTATTTGTGACATACTATACGAATACTTTTTGGAACCACTGTAAGTACGCTTAATTGCAATTAATAAAGATTTCTTCGAATATTTTCAATGTTTGGACATTCTGATTTCATCTAATAATCCATTAATTTATAAGCTGTTCGTTAATATTCTCACCTGCCGATGGCCATCAATTAGTTCGCAAATGGTGCCCGAAACGAGGTCACTTGTTCCCCTATTTTTAGCTTTAATTGCCGTATTCGACGTATCATGTTCGGCTAGTTAATCTTGCATCTCGTTCAAGCAAGAAGTTTCCCAATTAATTGCACAGGTGCGAGAAAACGAGATCCATGTACCGTAAACTTTGCCGGCATTATTATTCATTCATAAACAACTATGAATTTATTCCTCCAATAATTCGGACAAAGTAATACTAAAATTGTACCTACAAATACAACTACAAATTGCTCGTTCTTGTTTGTTTAACTCTGATCGACTTAATGTCAGGTCACGCTTATAATTGAGTCTACCTATCTGTAAATTTTATATTTTTTCAAAGGAATATACAGTGACAGTCGAGAATAAACATTCACTTTGAAACAGAACATAATCAGTAAATCTTATACGCATGTTTGCATAATTTCGACGTTATTCATGCAAATGACGGAAGTTGTATATATTAGAAGTAGAGGACGGAACTATTTTATTTAATTAATTTAATGTCAATATTAATTTCTATAGGATGCTACAGAAATAATAAATATATGCAAGTATATTACGATTTACATACTCACAAAGTTTTATTAAATACTTCTATCAGACTCAGAATTTCAAGGTTAACCCTTTCGCTTCGGCTGTCCAGTCCGCCGAAGTACCGTCACTGAACGGAAGCACGCGTCAGAAATATGCACAGTACGCGTTTTTCTAAGTCTTAAATAACAATTGTGCTGAATAAAACAATCGCTGCTCTAATGTAACAAGTATATTTACATTTTTAATATGAAAAGGATTACAAAATTATTGAAATACAGAATTATTAAAATATAAAATTATTAAAATACAAAATATATTTAGATGCCGCCTATAAGCGGCGCTCGTGCCCACAGGTCATCTCGTGGACGCCGCCTATAAGCGGCGCTCGAAGCGAAAGGGTTAAACGAATTTATTTATGATATAGTGTACGAATACTTTTTGAAGCCAGTGTACGTTTGGTCCGATCATTTACTACAGGCTCTGCCCATAGTTGTAGGTTAAGGGGTTAACACTAGGTTTACGGAATTCGTCAATTTGACGGATTTCAAACTTCGTGAGCAAAATTTACAAAAATAATTACTACCATTCCTAGCAATTTTTGCTAACTTTTACTGATGGAACGATACAAGCATACCCAAATCTGCAATTTCAAATTTTGTTTGATGTATCCCTTATTCTTTAGTATATGTATATTGGAAATAGCTATAAAAGAAGTGTTCGTAAATCTAGTGTTAACTATCTTATTTATTTTTTTTCGTAGCTAGGAAACTTTGAAGCGATAACAGCTTCAATTTATTTCAGCACAAGTCAAGTGGCGCACAACTTAATACTGTTGAAAAACTGTGCTTAATCGCGTTCGCTTAATTTCGGTATTCGCGAATGCGACGCGTACACGCTGTACTATCGTACGTTCGTACAGCGAGTTCAAAAGGGTGAGGTAGAAAAAAATCCTCGGTGTTCTCCGTCCGTACTACTTTATGTTTCAAGCGAGAGCGTCCATTTCGGCACCTTCCGCTAGCCTAACTTGCACTACATAAGGGAGGGGGCTGGTTGGTTACCTGAACGGTAACGTTATTGTAACGGGATCCGGTCAGGTCTACGGATTCTTTTTTAGGCTCTTAATTTAGCTTACAATGATAACTTATATTAAAACTTATATTAACGTTCCGATGGAAACAACTATCCATATATAATAATGTACATAGTAATGTGTAATTATCATGTATGTAAAAACTTTTAAGTGCACTCAAAACAACATTAGGATTTGGCTTGAGGAATAGATTACTCATTGACTTACTTATAAGAGGAAAATATAGTGTAAATTATAAGATACCCTGTGTACCATAATTACGCACATCTTCTATTAACGATAGGTCTGATAAATTTCCAATTGTACTACTAGCTACATTCATTGGATGTAGATATACAATAAGTGTCCGTAAATCTAGTGTTAAAGTTGAGAGGGTGTAGGAACAGGAAATTAAACACTCAAAGGAAAATTGTGAACTTTTTGGAGGGTAGAGAATATGGTGGAATCATATAGTGTGGGATATGAGAAATGTATGATAAATGTATGAATAAACATTAAGGTTTTTTGTGGTGGAATGAGTGTAGCCGAAATATTGTTTCTATCATTCCATCTCTAGATATTTCGCTAAAAAACAAATTGATTTTGGGTGTTTATTTATTTATTTATTTATTTATTTACGAGAGAAAACCCTTTAGAATACATAGAAGAAAATACAATTTAATCGTAAGAGTTTAAACAACGCAACGATTGAGACTTAAAACTAGCATCAGTGGAAAAGAAGTTAATGGATTTACAATAAATGTTTGTATTCCTGTTGTTTCTGTTTTTATTTATGGGTGCTTAATATTATGTGAATGCTTCTCGTTCTACATATCTTTTATGAGCGTTGAAGACCGTAAAATGGAGCTGTCATGCTTTTTTATGGAGGATGGATATTTGTTCTCTTGACTTTATTCACAATTGTGTGTTTTCCGTGAATCGATTCATGGAAATCCAAATGAGAAAATAAGTTAAAGGCATAACTAATCAAAGGAAAATTGACGATGTAATATCATTAGTATTGCAATATAATTTATAATTACATACAATAAAATCAATTCTTTTATTTTATTCATGATGAAGTTTAAAAAATTAGTAATAGATACCATTGATTGAGGATTAATTTCAATTGATATACTTTTTTTATACGTTTTAGTAATTCGTTGTACTTTTTGTTTTGTTTTGTTTCAACTCGTTGTCATTTACGCGTCACCTAATTTGTAATAAAAAACTTCGTCTTCCCGTCAGAATTTATCTTCCTATTTATCACTTTCATTGTCACGTAATAAGTATACAATTTGAATTTCGTTGGCGTTTCATAATAAGACAGTCTCATCTTTTTCGTCGAATTTTCTTGCTTGTTAAGGAGCGGACGTTGCCTTAAATTATTGCTGCAACAGATTTACGGCCCTATATTTACCGCCGAAAGAAACCGGTCGTTCTGGCCATTAATTGCAGTTGGCAGTAACAAGGTTAATTAACGTCTTCACTGCGCGAAGGGGTTTAATCAAGGCGGAAACTGTAATCGAATAACGTGTTCCACCTTCTCAATCGAGGCCCCTTAGGAATATCATAGAAATATCACCACCACCTTCGTGTAAGTTTCATTAATTTCATCCACGTTACGACTGATTTATAATGAATTCAATGTTGCATAAATAAATCCACAACAAAAGCAGAAAACTTTCTAAATCCGACCATATAAATTTCGTTAAAAAGATTTTAATCCCTCGAACCGGAATGTTAAACCTTGATTGCGTTAAAACGTAAACAGTGAACCTGTAAAAGATTGATCTCATTAGTTTCTTTCGTAAAATCTGGATTTCTGGAAGTTTTCAAAAATCCAGTTTACCAAGAATCGAGAAAGTTATAATTAAGAAGCTCAAAGCGTTTCGAATGAAGTGCAACGCGGACCGAAGTTTGTTAATTAAACCGGAAGTTAAGATGTTGTAAGCAATAAAATTTTATCGCTCGCTGTATCGTTATACAGAATTTCAGTTAACAAATTATCAAGTTGCAACGTGTTTAACTAAATTTCTCATCGGGAATAGCGCAGCGCAGCGTCGAGCAAGTAGAATTGGTCCGTGTATAGACGTTCGAGTAGAGTAGCCGCGTTGTTTGATCGGACATGCAGAACGAGACGCTGCGTATAAGTACTTAAGTAGAAACTGTACGCCCGACGTAAAGTCCTGTACCATGGTGCGCGGTCAACCGACCAGGATCAGAACATAGAACCAGTCGTACAAATAGAATTAATCGATGTTCGGTCGGACGAGCTCTCTGGAATTGAACGAAGTAGTTAAGAGCCTTTTAAATATATATTTAAATAATCGGTTTATCGAATATTTTTGTCCCAAAAGCGTTACTATTTTACGGAAAAATCCCATTAATTATAAATGATAGATGCAATTTTATGTTAAAATTACCATTTTTCTACGAATGAGGAATTTTAATGAAATTAGAGGACGACTGATTGCAATGAACTTCGAGGAACACAGTGAGGTTAATACAACAACAGTAGCAAATAAGTGGAAAAATGTTCAGTTTAAACTGCGAATCGTAATTTCAAAGCAGTTTTCACAAATAATGTCTGTTTGTGTGCGTTGCAGCGTCGGCAGTATTAGCGACGATTAAACAACGCGTATAACTAGAGTGCTAGAGTGGACTGTACCTAAATGAATGATTGCGACTTCGGATGTACTAGGCTTTATTTTAGATGTAAACTGTTTCAAAGTTGTGACGAGAGTGTCTCTTCGAAGACACTTCATATTTTACAAAAACTCGGAGTGGGCGTACAATATTTGGCTATAGGTGAGGGAAAACGATCTATTAATTTCTTATTGGCTAGCTATGTTCGAGTGGAAGTGGTAAGATCTGTGACGTTGAAGGGTTTTCCCAAAAGACCATAGCGAGTAATAAACCTAAGGAGTACCTTGACATGAATGAAAACTGCAAACAAAGACTCTACGGCTAAAGTTAAGGGTTCTGACACCAGATGTGACTGACCATAAACCAAGGAAAAAACGGGCTGGAATGTAATGACTACTTGGGTCCTATTTCTGCTACTACTAACGAACTATGGGTTGTAAAACGGCAAAGGTTTTCTAAGGAAACTAAAAAATACATTAAGCTATTGTAATATTAGAAACTAGACTTATCCTCTTATTTTATGTGCTTATCAAGACCTGGTCAACATGTCTGGTACATGCAAAGATACGAATAATAATTAATTTTCATCCTGTTTTCACGTTTAAATTTCCTATAATTCGTGTAAAAATTCGTAGTCTACTGATTACTAATTCGAACGATGTTCGTTATGCGATTGATTGAACGGAATTTGAATGTTTTCCCTTTGCTATGCAAATTTTGTCCTTCGTGTAGTGTTCGTTAATTAATTCGGATATAGGCTCGCTATTAGACACATAAGTGGTCAATCTCGTTTAATAGAGGCTCCAAGGCTTCTGAGATCCTGCTGGACCGCAGGAATTCACAGCTGAGAATACTTGGTTTACCGCCATCTTCCACCCCAATCCGCGGTTCACTTTCCCGGAACCTGACACGCGAGTAGCCTATAGAAATATGAGTAGGCTGTTCCACCACGCGACGGGGGATTTTTAATGAAGTCTAATCAGACCTTACCATTTGCATATATTATATGTTTTCACGAGAAGGATTTTGTTTAATGAATTTTTTAACAATTTTTAATTATCCTTCGCTTGTAGAATTTTAAAGAAATTGAGAATATGTAAAATTTGATATTTTTGTTGGTTTGTGTCCATTTTAAGACAGAGATGTGGAAATACGTTGGATCTTGGAATCTAACATTAAACTATTTAACTGTTAAAGTAATGAAATAATAGAATTACAAATACAACGTAGAAGTTTTATTGCAAAAATAAGAAAAGTAAATAAAAAATATACATGTTACAAATTTCACTTTATATTTATTTCTCTCATTAATTTAGTATTCTAATTATTTAATTTTAATCTCACATGTAAGACTGCAATGTTACTGTTCATGAATTAATTAATATTTGTCAGTCAACGCAACTGAATTAACACTAAAACTATTAAAGCAGTCGAAAGGACGGATTGATGATTATTCATAGCAGCCTTATAAATTCACTTTAACAAGTTTCCAAAATTTCCTATGATTTTCTGCAGAAGGTATAAATAAAGATTTGTTTTTCGTGTATTTGATATTTTTTCATGCAATTTTTAATTTGATCTGTTTCATGCAAATAAGTACATTGTAATCGTTAGTAGTTATAGCGTTAATATGCATACCGGTTGCAGTAAGTGTAGCTTAAAACCTGTTTTTCTTTTTGGGATACTCACTGTTCCCACAATTTTCACAATTTTCTGGTGTTAATATGCATTCCGGTTGCGGTAAGTGTAGCTCAAAACCTGTTTTTCTTTTGAGATTCCCACTGTTCCCACAATTTTCACAATTTTCTGGTGTTAATATGCATACCGGTTGCGGTAAGTGTAGCTCAAAACCTGTTTTTCTTTTGAGATTCCCACTGTTCCCACAATTTTCACAGGTAGCCGGTAAATCAAGTTTCATTGGCTGTTGTAACTTTTACAGTCCTGTCTAATATGCATATTGATAAGTTCGTGTGGCGTGCTGTTTATGCAAACGAACAAAGTGCTCGGCAGGAGGGTCGAGGGTTTAACGGCTCCCATGGTTAATCGTCTTACGGTAGAGGAGCTGGAGGTAAATATTTGAATTCGCCTGGGTCGAATGGCATTTGCACGGCAAGACAGCGTGGAAAGAAGAAAGTAACGAAAGCGGTGGAGCTAAATTACTTTCAACTCCACAAACGTGAAAGAATAATTTACGCAATTGATCTTTCGATATGTTTTCGATTTGTTCAACATAAAATTAAATTATTACAACGTCACCTAAAAATAATTTCTAACTCCTTGCTGTTCTTATATTTATACAATAATTGTTATAATTAGCATATTATAATTAGTATATTGTTATAATTAGTCGCTATTCTTAGTTACTACAATGATTTTCAAAAGGTTGTAATGTGTCTGATGTTATTATACTAATTACCTGAAAATAATTTCCAATTCCTTCTCGTTCTGTTATTTATGCAATTATTATTGTTATAATTATCTGTCGCTATTGTTAGTTATTACATAATTATCAAAAGGTTGTAATGTATGAGATGTTATTATACTAATTACCTGAAAATAATTTCCAATTCCTTCTCGTTCTGATATTTATAAAATTATTATTGTTATAATTAGTCGCTATTCTTAGTTACTACAATGATTTTCAAAAGGTTGTAATGTGTCTGATGTTATTATACTAATTACCTGAAAATAATTTCCAATTCCTTCTCGTTCTGATATTTATACAATTATTATTGTTATAATTATCTGTCGCTATTGTTAGTTACTGAAATGATTTTCAAAAGGTTGTAAGGTAGGAGATGTTATTATACTAATTACCTGAAAATAATTTCGAATTCCTTGTTGTTCTAATATTTATATAATTATTATTGTTATAATTAGCTGTTGCTATTGTTAGTTACTGCAATGATTATCAAAAAGTTGTAAGGTAGCAGATGTTATTATACTAATTACCTGAAAATAATTTCCAATTCCTTGTTGTTCTGATATTTATACAATTATCGTTGTTATAATTAGCTGTCACTATTGTTAGTTACTGCAATAATTATCAAAAGGTTGTAATGTATCTAATGTTATTATACTAATTACCTGAAAATAATTTCTGACTCCATGCTATTCGAATATTTATACAATTATCGTTGTAATCAGCTACCAGTATTGTTATTAGTTACCGCAATAATTACGAGTTGCAATATTGCTGATATTACTGATATTTATGTAGATCCCTGGTATTATTAATATTTATGACAATCGTATCAATTTTATTTCGATGGGATCGTCGACATCTTGTTATTCTAACGTTTACGTTATCATTGCGACCACCAGCTATTATCAACAATATACACAATGCACGTAGCATTAACGATATACGTATTACTGATATTATTAATATTTATAGTGCCGTATTTTCTCGTTAAATGCTAGCAGCTGGGGACCTGTGTTGCCATCCGAAATCCCTTCGTGGGTAGAGCGAAAGAAATTAGTACGGTTTATCTCGCGACTCATGCTGCAGCCAAATAGAGGTAGAGGAAGAAATAACGGGTGTCCTATATTACTGTATTGTTTTAGAATTTTCTACCCTTTGTGCTCTTTTATGGCAACCTTGCTAGGAATACGAAATTCTAACCCAATTCGATCATTACTAACAACTGCCGTTTGTACAAAAAAAAACAGTGAACGAAAGACGAACAGGAAATTAACCCCTTGACATACGAATTAAATGGAACTTTATGCGACCGAAAAATACCATTTAATTTCGCTCAACTGAACGGTTCTGTGAAGGCTGAGAAAGAGTATATTTTATTTTGAAATTTGGATTTTTCATTCAGATTGATGTTAATAAAGAGCATCTAAATAATGTTAAAAAATAATAATCGACGCACGAGTGAAGCAACTATGTAATCTAATTGTATACTGCACGGCGTCCGCCGAAAAAAGCGCTTGACGAGTCTGACTCGTCAAAGTCTACAGTGGCCCGTAAAATGAATCACGAGTCAGACTCGTCATTGTATGTCAAGGGGTTAACACTAGATTGCCGGATGTTGGGTATATACCTATTTTGCCTGAAACCAGTCACTTTGACTTAAACATGAAAATTGAAGCTTTTAAGAAAAATAAAAGTTTATTTAAAATAAAGTTTGTTCAAAACAATTTTTACATATATATGCTGTTTTTAAAATACATTTTCAACAGATTGTTTTATTACAATTAACACGAACACCCTTATTTCTATTCCTTTCACATGATACTTGAACTTGACAAAATCATAAGTGAGTTAAATTGACTCACTCCGGCAATCTAATGTTAACGATTCCAATGGTGGGGATGAACGCCAAGCACTTATGACAACGAGAGGAAACTGTGAATCTAAGATTTTAATATTAAATTTGATGTTTTTACCTGAAAGTAGAATATAAATGGCTGCTTCGTTAGCAATCGACAGAAATGTGAAAATATGATTTATTCGGTTATTTTTATTGACAACGAGATGCCTGATGGTTAGGTACGATAAAAGTACAGATCTGAAATTAGTTACTGACATTTCTGAAACTCTTAAATGTCCTTTGGAGAAAATTATAGTTATCTTGGAGAAAATCTGATTTACGTGAGAAACAATGAGAACGCAGTGGCGCACAATGAAGCTGCGAACTCGTTGTTGATCGAATACAAGCGATAGATGCATCAACGATGGTGCCATTTTGTAGACATCGCTCGCCACTTTGTTACGTTAACAAGACCATCGATCTTTGCGCAGCCAACAAAATTTCGCCCACGAAATTGCGAATTATGGTGGATCCGCGTAATTTGCATCTATCATTTGTCCGATCGATCGAAATTCAATACCGTCAATTACGCCGGCCGCAGCCAATCGAATTAATCGTCGTTGCACTCCGTCCAGCCGATACTCGGGCACTGCTAATCGATATCGCACTTAATTATTGCTTAATGTTCCCCAAGCTGTCGTAAGAACGGCCATGAATCTGGCGAGCCTTGAAATTTGTTGCCCATTATCGCTCGTATAATGCCACCTGTTCGTGGTGGTTGATCACTGTTACGAGCTCATCAGATGTGGGTTCTATGTCAAATAAACTACGTTAGGTCCACAACTATGCATTACTTTCCGTCGATCTGCGAAACCAGGTTTACATTTAATTGTTTCCACCGTTTCTAATTTATGGAGAGATTGAAAATTTGAGGGTTTGGGATTTGGAGGTTGTTGAAGGGTTCGAAAATTCAAGAATGTGGGTGTCTGTAGAGTTTGGGAATTTTAGAATCTGGGACTGTTTAGAGTTGGTGAGTTTGAAAATTTGAAGACCCGAGAGATCGACAATTTTTCAGGTTTTGAATTTAAAAGGTAGAGGACGTGAAAATGTATGAAATTTAGGATTAGAGAATTAGAGAATTTCTGAGATTTGAAGATTCATGGTGGTTGATTACTATTACGAGCTCATCAGATGTGGGTTCTATGTCAAATAAACTACGTTAGGTCCAGAACTATGCATTACTTTCCGTGGATCTGCGAAACCAGGTTTACAATTAATTGTTTCCACCGTTTCTAATTTATGGAATCGAAGAGATTGAAAATTTGAGGGTTTGGGATTTGGAGGTTGATGAAGGGTTCGAAAATTCAAGAATGTGGGAGTCTGAAGAGTTTGGGAATGCTTAGAGTTGGAGTGTTCGAAAATTTTAAGGCCCGAGAAATTGAAAATTCTTAAGGTTTTGAATTTAAAAGGTAGAGGGCGTGAAAATGTATGAAATTTAGGATTAGAGAATTCGAGAATTTTGGGATTTGAAGATTTGTGGTGGTTGATCACTGTTACGAGCTCATCAGATGTGGGTTCTATGTCAAATAAACTACGTTAGGTCCACAACTATGCATTACTTTCCGTGGATCTGCGAAACCTGGTTTACATTTAATTGTTTCCACCGTTTCTAATTTATGGAAAGCTTGAAAATTCGAGGGTTTAGGATTTGGAGGTTGTTAAGGGGTTCGGAAATTCAAGAATGTGGGTGTCTGTAGAGTTTGGGAATTTTAGGATTTGGGAATGCTTAGAGTTGGTGAGTTTGAAAATTTTAAGGCCCGAGAAATCGACAATTTTTCAGGTTTTGAATTTAAAAGGTAGAGTGCATGAAAATTTATAAAATTTAGAATTGGAGAATTAGAGAATTTTAAGATTTGAAGATTCATAAGTTTCGAGATCTGAGAATTTTAGAATTTTCAAAGATTTGCAAATTTAACAAAAGATTACGAATTTGGTTAGATTACACTCTGCGCTAACTCTGCGGATAGTTGTCGAATTCTTCGTTGCGCAAATTGCAGCTGCAGTCTACTCGATTCCAATCGTACAACTACACGTTAACACGCCAGCAGCCTTTCATTTTCTTACAAAATACCCGCCAGTACCATTTTATCCAAGCGTTGGCCCGTAAACAGGCGCCTTCTGCCTTAAAAATGAGTATACACCTCGATGCACCTATTTCTTTCCTCGCGCGCGATGCATGCGATTCATGCTGCTCCCGGGCGAGAGCGAAAACAAAGATGCGCCCAAAAAGAGCAGAAGCACGAATCGAAAGCAAACCGAGGGCTGTAGGGAAGATATACTAGCGAAGAGGTGTGCTATCTCTCAAAAATGTTTGCTTGCTCGCAGCAAATCTGTTTATCATCGCGATAGATTTTACTGAAACATATTAAACATTCATTCTCCCCGCTGTGAATAATTCAAACGTGACAAATCTGCAGTTGCATTGCTTTCGCTGTGAAATGAGCACGTTACAGAATAATTCATTATACGATGCATCTACATTTTTACGCTAAGTGGTCTAGTTTTGTAGTATTGTAGTTTTAACCCGTTGCCGCAAATGACGTCTATAGCCGTCCGATCTTTGGTGATATGTAGGCAAATGAAAGCTATAGCCGTCGTGCACATTTTAATCAATAAAAAAAAGAACAGCATTAGTACCAAGTGTACTAACACATACACTTGTTAATCATTGAGTAACACATCTAGAACAAAAGTTATAACATGCCAGACAGCATATTAATTGTTTTTTTTTTTGTGCGGTTATTATTATACTATTTTATAAGCAAAATAACTTACAAATGATAATTTTGTTTCAAACTGATTTTCTTGTGTTAAGATTACACCTGTTTACTCTCTTTTATTCATAGGAATCATTTTGAATTAGTAAAGCAAATGCTGTATAGTCGTCACGACGGTCATAGCCGTCATTTGCTCTGGGAAGAGAAAAAATGACATGATGAGCAAATGACGGTTATAGCCGTCGAGAGTTTTTTTGGAAAAACTGTAGCCAAATGTGATAATTTTCACTTCCAAATATACAACTTACATTTGATTCCATCTGGC
Source organism: Tetrapedia diversipes (assembly GCA_033822845.1). NCBI lineage: Eukaryota > Metazoa > Arthropoda > Insecta > Hymenoptera > Apidae > Tetrapedia > Tetrapedia diversipes. The sequence goes on from JAOPTO010002426.1 coordinate 98,569, forward strand.
AGTCATAAACAATTGACAAAAAAAAAAGTGTTTCTGAGCACGATCATCAAATTAAAAGCGTGCGGCAACGGGTTAAGGACCGAAAAAGTGAAATCGACTAGACGAAAGCCAGGCCCATCGGAAAAAATCGTTGCCGACAAATAGTTCAGCGATCGGTCGTCAAGATTTAGCGAGCGTGGGGTGGAAAAAGGGAAAGCCTATAAGGGTTTCCTCGAAGTAGAAAACCGAGTTATAGAGTCGTAAAAAGAGCTGACGATTAAACATAGAGTTGCGTGGCAGAGTTGGATTAGAATTTACTGTACACTGTAAATTTTGCTATGAATTATATTAATAATTATAATAATGATAATGATAATAATAATGATAATAATAATGACCTAACAGCAATAGGATTACACCCACAACTACACACAGAAATACAAAAAGCAGTAATATTAAAAACCACAACAATAGTCAGGAAGGTCCTCCAACAAGAATAAGGAACAGGCATCACCTCAAAAACATTCATACAGAATCTACAAATACTGCAACTGCCAACACACATACACTCACACATCCGAAATGTAGCCATACTTAACAGGGAGACAATATTAAAAATTCTCGCAATAAAAAAACACCAGCATGAACTTGGTACAGCCCATTCTTGCTGGTTACGGACCAGAGAGGAAATCCTCTGAGAGTTCGAAGAACAACAACAACAATAATAATGATAATAATAATAATAATAATAACCTACAAACAATAGGAATAGAAGCACAAACACAGAAAAAAATACAGAAAGCCACAATAATTGAAACCTGTGCAATAGTGAGAAAATTCATGGATCCACCAACATAAATAGATAGGCCCGTTTCTACCTGGTCTAAGAAAAAGACCCGTAGGAATAGAGTAAAACCGTGGAAACACCGAGAAATGAAAACATAATAATAATAATAATAATAATAATAAAGGTAGTAATAATATTAATGATAATAATAATAATATTAAATCTAATAATCATAAGACACTTTCTACAGTATTGTATGTACAATCAAGAAAGGTATAATTTCAAAAATATAGATCTCCTTCATTTGAAACTACGCTTCTGAAAACATCGATTTTGAATACTTTTCTTTATGAACTGTGTATATTTATTCTTAAACACCAACAATATTCGTATCGAGCATTTGCATATCAAACAATGCTTCTAACCTCGGGGGTATCATGATGAAAGGGTTAATAAAAGGGAAATTTTGACGATATACACTGGTGAGATCTAGAGAATGATCTTTCCACGTCTTTAGCAATAAATCTTCGCGAACTGACGAGGATATTGACACGATTGTGTGCTCGAGGCGAATGACATCGTACCAGAGTGACGTGAAATGACGGTATCGCGTGGGCAAATGTTTGAGCTCGACGAACAAATATCCCGGTTGACAGGGAGCGTGGAATTAATCAAATTTGTGACGCGACGTGTGTTTGAGCGCGGGATAGTGTTTAAATTTTGATGGCGGAACGATAAAGTCTTCCGTTTCGAGGCTTGATGAATGCGGCCTTAGCTGCGAGGCAACCGGGTTTTAAGCCTTTCGTTACGAGTGGAATAACCGTGCAGCGATTACGCGCTTTATACCTCTGATTAACCAAATCCTTTTGTTATACTACAGCTTTAGCAAACTGTAGCGAATACACAGTAACGGATAAAGATTTTAGATCAGAAACTGAATGCGAACAAGTGGAACAGAATGAACGGAGTTCACGTTTTGGGCTAGTAGATAATATTTAATGATTTTAATGCTGCGTTTTATGTTAACCCTTTGCGCTCGAGAGGTGACTGTTAGTCACCAAATGATAGTTTCGCAAATTTTCAAGCTTTAGTTAGTTTATTTATTAGTTAGACTCAGAGGCTAAATAGTCATATATGTAAATTTTAGTACATCCCTTAACTAAACTAAATGACGTATAATATAAGCGAATCATAGTAAATATTTTGAGTTTGGACAGTTTCGAAGTTAATATTATATATAATAAATATTTTGAAGTACATTACGTAACTGAGTTTTACTTAAATTTGTCTCTACTTTCATTTATAGGAAAGTTTTTGCACTAGAATTCAAATAAAAAATAAAAATATGCAACAGTTACAAGGAAAGGAGTGACATAATACTTTTGTACACCATTGCTTTTATATTTATTGTAAATTTCTTTTTCTGCACACGAATCTTATAATAATTTAATAGTTTGCATCGTAATAATACAGTTAATAATGATTTCCTAACAGTTATTTAAATTAGTCTAATACGATGTCTGATATCGCATTGTTTCATTAACCCTTTGCGCTCGAGAGGCTATCGTCAGTCTCCAAGTGATAATTTCGCAAATTTTCAGACGCAAAGGGTTAAACAGTCACATACGCAAAATTTTAGTACATTACCTCTAGTAACCTCTCAAGTTCCAGGGATTAACCTTATAATTAGTTTGAACCGCTAATTAACCTTCTTCACAACTCCTCATAATTCCTCCATTACGCTTTTCTTCCAACACAACCCTCATCAAAAAACACTTTCCCCAATCATTATAATTTTTCCCAGTAATTATTTTATACACATTCAACAATTGTCTTTTCAACATAAAATTTGAACAGGCACAACAAGATTCGAACTAGAAGCTAATTATCAATCTAATTCAGCGCCTGCCAGCGGAAATTATCGGTAGACAACGAGAATATCATTTTCTGGAAAAAGCTCGCTAGGTTTTAATGCCAGTCGTTCAACAATTGTCTTTTCAACATAAAATTTGAATAAGCACAATAAAATTCGAACTAGAAGCTAATTATCAATCTAATTCAGCGCCTGCCAGCGGAAATTATCGGCAGACAACGAGAATATCATTTTCTGGAAAAAGTTCGCTAGGTTTCAATGCCAGCCGTTCAACAATTGTCTTTTCACTATAAAATTTGAACAAGCACGACAAAATTCGAACTAGAAGCTAATTATCAATCTAATTCAGCGGCTGCCAGTGGAATCTATCGGCAGACAACGAGAATATAATTTTCTGGAAAAAGCTCGCTAGATTTCAATGCCAGTCGTTCAACAATCATCTTTGCAACATAAAATTTGAATAAGCACAACAAAATTCGAACTAGAAGCTAATTATCAATCTAATTCAGCGGCTGCCAGTGGAAATTATCGGTAGACAACGAGAATATCATTTTCTGGAAAGTGCTCGCTAGGTTTCAATGACAGTCGTTCAACAATTGTCTTTTCAACATAAAATTTGAACAAGCACAACAAAATTCGAACTAGAAGCTAATTATCAATCTAATTCAGCGCCTGCCGGCGGAAATAATCGGTAGACAACGAGAATATCATTTTCTGGAAAGAGCTCGCTAGGTTTCAATGCCAGCCGTTGGCCTTTTGTCTCGGGAACACCGTGGGGAAGTGGTTGTATCCAGGGAACAAGAATTATCCTCGTAAATGTACGTGTTTCTGCTAGAATTCCACCTCACGCGACTCGGATTCGAAGAAAGGACAGGCTTGCGTCTGTCGCTGTGGAACATTTTTAATTGAATCCGAGCATCGCGAGGACTTCGCAAAGGACGCTCCACCAGGAGCCGTGAAGGTCCCTCGCTGCGAAGGATTGTCTCGTGAAACGTCGTAAATTACTCTGAAGTAGTTATAACACAATTCTAACTTAACGCTCGCACGGTTGTCGTCAAAGGAGTTACACGAAATGGCCATCACTGGGCTTTTTCAACGTTGAAAGAACCGAAATTGAGTATTGCATTTCTTTAATTTAATAAGAAATACTAAAACCTAATGTCTGAATGATCCATGATAATTTTACACATGGAAAATCACTCGTGTTCGTTTAACCTTTGCTTAATCGATCTCGAATCACTCTTGAACCATTAAAATATTGATTTTGTTGAGAATCTTCTTTAAACATATTTTTTTTAAACATGATTCTAAAGTATGCATAATGATAGTTTTGGTGTGAATGGAAAGTATTGTATAGCGATTTCTGGTTGACCTTTTTAGGATTAAAATGCAATTTAATTTGATGAAAGGTTTTCTTAATTTGTTAATGTGTTATCTCGAACACAGAACTGTATCTTACGATTATAATTTTTTAATGAATAAAATGAGTGAAAAATAATTTGATGTCAGATGTTGAAGAGGTTTAATCACTTTTGTGACGTCGCTGCTTGTTAAGATAGAAGGATGCGCTTGATTAATAAATTTTCGTTGCTCCAGCCGTGTTTCCGGAAGGATATAGTAATAAAGTTTCTTTGAAATGCACCTTGTAATTTTCCCACGGATATTATATAGCCGAAGAAAAATTGCTCTGGATTTTATGAACGTAGATGCGCTGTTTGAGTTACAGCTTCTTGTGCGGAAACTCAGAGGAAGTTGCACGAAGCTACAGCTAACGAATTTGATGATCCAATCAACATTGCTCCTTTTTCACCATTTCCTACTTCACTAACAGCGTATAAAATTATGCTTGCAGAATTTAAAGGACGTTAATCATGAAATTACTCTCAAATTATCCGTTCAATTGAATCATGACCATTTTATCGCCAAAAACTAATTATATACATAATTCTTGTTACTCAGAATTGAGCAATATTCATTTCAAGTATCTTAAATTTTATAGTGTGCCTTGAAATGTGGCAGCAAAGTTTCAAATATAAATTATTGGAATGCATGACAAATATTTCCTTAGATTGTTCGTTGCACCTTTAAATTTCTACCTTTAACCTTTTGACTGCTATGGGCGTGTATATACGTCTGACGAAAACTACTCGAGTGGATTATGTACACGTGTATGCGTCTCTGGTAAAAGTTACTTCCGTAGATTGTGGACGCGTATATGCGTCTCTGACGAAAGTTACTCGTGTGGATTATGGACGAGTACATGCGACTCTGGCAAAAGTTACATCCGTAGTTTATGGACGCATATATGCGTCTCTAGCGAAAGTTACTCGTGTGGATTATAGACAAGTATATGTGTCTCTAGAAAAAGTTACTCGCGTGAATTACGGACGCGTATATGCGTCTTTGACGAAAGTTATTCGCATGAACTATGAACGAGTATATGCGTCTCTGGCAAAAATTACTCTCGTAGATTATGGACGCATATATGCGTCTCTAGCGAAAGTTACTCGTGCGGATTATAGACGAGTATATGCGTCTCTAGAAAAAGTTATTCGCGTGAATTATGGACGCGTATATGCGTCTCTGGCAAAAGTTACTTCCGTAGATTATAGACGCGTATATACGTCTGACAAAAGCTACTTGCGTGAACTATGGACGAGTATATGCGTCTCTAGGAAAAGTTACTTATGTGGATTATGGATGCGTATATGCGTGTCTAGCGAAAGTTACTCGTGTGAATTATAGACGAGTATATGCGTCTCTAGAAAAAGTTACTCTCGTAGATTATGGACGCGTATATGCGTCTCTGACGAAAGTTATTCGCGTGAACTATGGGCGCCTATATGCGTCTCTGGCAAAAGTTACTCGTATAGATTATGGACGAGTATATGCGTCTGACAAAAGCTACTCATGTGAACTATGGACGAGTATATGCGTCTCTGACGAAAGTTACTCGTGTGGATTATGGACGAGTATATGCACCTCTGGAAAAAGTTACTCTCGTAGATTATGGACGTGTATATGCGTATCTAGCAAAAGTTACTTCGGTAGCTTATGGACGCGTATATGCGTTTCTCAACTTTTTCGATCTCTCATTTAGAGCAGCACAATTACTAATACAGCTTTGTCTTCAAGGATCACTTCGACTTGTATTTAGCATTCAAAGGGTTGAACAGTATCAGAATAGTATACGTATGCTGCTCAAAATCGATGTCGCGTTTAAAAGAGAATTTAATCTGTTTCGAGCAGCTGGGTCGTGGCTCTCGTTAACGGAAGTCGGTGCGCGCGTTTCTAACCGATTTCGTGGTGCTCACGGGAAATCATGGTGAATTGTAGTCATTCTGAATAATTCAGTAGACTATACACTTTGCATTAAATACTGCTAATACACAACGCTGGCGAAGTAACTGCTGCTCTTCACACGGTGACTTCGCTGTTTCGAAGCAATGAAAATTCCATGTGTCGGCTTGTCGTCGCTGGAATGTTGACTGCGATACCTCGACGCTTATCGATTTCAGGCGGTTCGAGGTGGTTCTTCGAATAAACGCGATCGGAACATTTTTTTCTCTCTTTCATTCGAATGTCCGTTGAGTTCAAGCGCAAGGAATGGAAGTTAGAATAAAAAGCTTCAGGTATTATTTACTTGTTTCATTAAAGAATTTATACACGCTTCATTATCGATTAAAAATTAATTAAAACCGGTCTTTCAATATAAATTTCCGGTGTATATTGTAGGTTCAAGTAATGTGAAATTAATTCTACCGATAATGTTAAAATTAATGAAAACAAGAATGAGGAAATGTTTAATAAAATCAAATATGAGTTTCAAATTTGTGGATAATACATTAATAGTAAATTTTTTTATTAAGAACTAAGAATAACAAGGAATCATTTTTGAAAACAGATTTTAACAAAATTACTATTAGTATTTTACATGTACGGTAAACGTATCCTAAAATTATAGCCAATACTTTAGGATTTAACATACTTTTTATAATTTTAAAGTAATAAAATTAATTTGAATTAAACCAAACATTTTTCCTCTGTTTATCTGTACATATATAGAAATGATACAATTACAAGTGGAAAATATATAATATCTAATTTTAGTTGAAAAACCTAAAAAATTAATTCCAGTAGTTTCCTCAAAAAAGGATTCTGTTATACCGTTGAACACGGGTAAACAAGAAAATTACGGAAGAATGGTACTGTCTAGCTAATGCAAATTCGGGCAATTGAAACACATGAACGACGACCTGAAAACATTGAATTAATTTTCGTTTTTCTAAAACTACGCCAAGATGGTTCTCCGGAATAGTTGAATCGGTTTCCCCGGATGGTTAACTGGGGCAGATAAAATCCGGAGAATACATTTGCATATCGAATCTTCGAACATTACGGCCCCGTTAAAAATTCCCGTTACCTCGTTCGCTCTCGTGTCGAGGATTGGTAATTAGTTCCCCCCTTCCTGTTCTCGCCAACGCATTATCCCCGCATCAGGGAAATAATATTCGAGGCAATATTCTTCTCGTACACCGTTTTCTAATAAAATAAAACGAGAGAAAACCCTGCAACAATAATTTTTCACTCGACAACGAAGAACGTTTAAGCATCTTAACGTTAACCATGCTTAAAATTCAGATTTCCCGCTGTAATATGATTATTCGCGGGAAAAACGGCTTAAGGATAATCGCGTTTAATTACCGTTCCGGAGATTATTGTTTAAAAAGCTTTTTTCCGCGCAAACACCGCGGCTGAAGAGGAAAAATGACTGTAATCCGTTGAAAAAAAGGGTCTTGTTGCCACGGTAAAGAGCTTCGCAGTCGGTGTCTCGGTTAAACGTCTCCTACACGCGTACATTAATTACGCCATCGTCATAGCGGTACCATCCGGGTAATTGAAGTTATCACGGCAAACGAAACTGTTGCGAGTGCAATTTTGAGGAAACCAGGGTCTTTGTTTGCCGTTCTTACGACTGCTTAGCTGGTACACCTATACACGACAGATAAAGGCTATTACGTGGAAATGGTAACGCGATTCCGGTAATTAACTGCCATTAAACGGGCTCTACTCTGTCTGCAGCCGTTCGAATAAGGATCATCTTAGCGTACTTGGTATCTAATTGAAGCTACTCGTAATTAAGGCTGTGTTCCTTCGACAGAAGGTGACAGAAAATTCTTCGGGATACATTTTGAGAAAACCGCAATAGCGATCTCGATTTTTGTTTACTGTTCCTACGTCTGCGTAGTTGGGACATTTATACAAGGCGGGTGAAGGCGGTAACGTGGAAATAGTAACGCGAATCCGGTAATTAACTGCCATTAAACGGGCTCTACTCTGTCTGTAGCCGTTTGAATTAGGATCATCTTTGGGGAGATGGTATCAAATTGGAGTTACTCGTAATTAAGGCTGTGTGCCTTCGACAGAAGGTGACAGAAAATTCTTCGGGATACATTTTGAGGAAATCGCAATAGCGATCTCGATTTTTGTTTACTGTTCCTACGTCTGCTTAGTTGGGAGATCTATTCGCGGCAGGTGAAGACGATAACGTGGAAATGGTAACGCGAATCCGGTAATTAACTGCCATTAAACGGGCTCTCCTCTGTCTGTAGCCGTTCGAATTAGGATCATCTTAGCGTAGATGGTATCAAATTGAAGGTGCTCGTAATTAAGGCTGTGTTCCTTCGACAGAAGGTGACAGAAAATTCTTCGGGATACATTTTGAGGAAATCGCAATAGCGATCTCGATTTTTGTTTACTGTTCCTACGTCTGCTTAGTTGGGAGATCTATTCGCGGCAGGTGAAGACGATAACGTGGAAATGGTAACGCGAATCCGGTAATTAACTGCCATTAAACGGGCTCTCCTCTGTCTGTAGCCGTTCGAATTAGGATCATCTTAGCGTAGATGGTATCAAATTGAAGCTGCTCATAATTAAGGTTGTGTTCCTTCGACAGAAGGTAACAGAAAATTTTTCTGGGTACATTCTGTGGCCTAAAGTCCGAATTTTTGGAGAAATTTCGTGAAAATTTAATAAAAAGATAGATTGCACGGAGTTTATAGCCTCGAAGTGCCACTGTTTTTAGGAAAGAAAGGGAAAGAATAGGTTGTTCGAAGAATGAAGTTTTTACGAGTGTGTATGCGTGCTTCAGTTCATAAGTAGCTCGAATGGGTGCACGTGTGAGGAGTGCGTTCTTGAGGGCATTTAGTGCTTTGTGAGAGCAAAGCACAATGAACACAGAAGGTGGACGGAACAAAGAGTGTTTTTATGTGCATTTAGCTGGAGAGTGGTGAAGAAAAAGGTAATCCTAACGTAATGTCTGCAGTGTTGCCTGCAAACAAGTAGATTATTTAATTGAAATTAAACAAGTGCAGGTTAAAAGTTACTTTAAGAAAGTGCTGGGCACAAATCTAAAATATTCTGTTCTTGCTCTTACATTTATCATATTTCCGTGTTTTTAATATAATTAATATATCGTTCGTTCGATAACATTATAGAGGGGGGATTGAACACGATCGTTAATAGTAGATATCGAATAAAATATGCATTAAAAAATGGCTCTTATCTTTCGGCGTTAAAAAAGTCGCTGAATCTACGCACCGACGGTACTTCAGTATTTATCTCGCGAATCATTATTCAAGAAATCTACTTAGCAAACTTCACGTTTAAAGCACCCTTCATTCCTCTTCGTTAACGATTAATATTCTATCCATGGTTCTCGAGGCATGCTATTTAATTTTCTTTGAAAGAAAATGTACATATAAAAAGACGTACTCAAGTAACTAAATAAAAGTTTGAAAACAGACATAGTCGCGATTATAACGAAAAGTAATTAAAGTAATACCCTATTAGGTCGATCTTTTGATTGCAAATTTGTTCATTCTTGATGAACGTTTATAAAGTTATTCAAAATACAAGAATTTATATTACTGCTTTGAAAAGAAACATTAGTTGATTAGAAACTTGAGATTCGGTTTTAATTTACGTCTAATTGTTCTGCTGACAGCGAGTGATACGTTTTTAAGGGTAACGTTTTTAGTAACTTATGACCTTAATAAAATAACGTATGAATTCGTGAAATCCTATTTATTGACGCAACACGTGCACGCATCGCTTGGCAATTTAAATTGGCGTGTCACGGTAATTATGTTCCCCATGGATTTTACGCGATCCGTAACGCTCGATGACGATGCAGCAACATTAGGATTTACGCGGCAATTTTCTACTAATGAATTTCCGTATTACAAATTCAGAATCGTAATGGATCCCAGGTAATTTGCGTGCCATTGTTTCTTTGCCCAATGAAAATTTAATAACGACCGGCCACGTTTGTCCGAAGCAATTAATTTGTATCGAACGTGGTCGATCGATAACTCCTGCCGGCGAGCTTTTTCCTAGTGTAGAAAGAGACACATCGATATATAACCCGTAAACAAAGATACGATAAGCGTAAAGCAGGTTTATTACACGAATTTGGACACGCAAATTGAAGTATACGTATTGCTGTTCTTCTTACACCATTACGAGTAGGTGAAAATGAAATTGACTAGTGTTTATATTTAGGACAAATGTTTATCATACGTTCACGCAATCGATTAATTTATTCATAGCTAACATAAGTGTGGTATTAAGTGAAACCTGCGCGTACATGAATTAGCGAAATCAAACGAGCAGCCTGGAATTATTTCAAATGCAACTACAGTGGCTCCAAAAAGTATTCGTACACTGTATAATAAGGAAATTCATTTACTTCTGAAATTCTGATTTCAACGAAACTTTATGTGTGTACAGAGCATGGTGCGTCCGGCGTGAAGCAATTTTTTTGGCAACAAAAAATCTTTTAAGGGGGCTGATACCAAATCTCAAAGTTTTAGCGATTTTTCATGCTTTGAGTACAAGCTATCATATGCTAGGATTACGATGTCCCATGAGAGGGGACAGCCGAGTGCAAAGGGTTAATATCCACTTTTCAATCACTCTGTCCAACTCAATTAAACTAAAAATATTTACAAAGGCATAGTACGTTGAAATGTAGTATCTGTAAGTTGGAAAACAAAGCAGAATAAAAATATTAAAACTATTATCAATAGAAACATTAAAATTTCCTACCGACGTAAAACAGATAAGTTTTTCTCAGAAAATAAACAACTAAAATATAAATGAGTATTGAAATGTATTATTACACATACAGTGGCTCCAAAAAGTATTCATACACTGCATTATAAGGAAATTCATTTACTTCTGAAATTCTGATTTCAATGAAACTTTATGTGTGTACAAGAGCATGGTGCATTCTGCGTGGAGCAATTTTTTGGCGACAAAAAATTTTTTAAGGGGGCTGATAACGAATCTCAAAGTTTCAGCGATTTTTCACGCTTTGAGTTCAAGTTCTTCTGTGTTCCTTTTTTTTATGACAGGGCGGTAGAGTATTAAAAATTAAATATTTTCTGTTTGAAAGGTTTTGCTTCATCAAGTACCATTATAAAGTTATCATTAAAAAATGAGAGAAAAAGAAGATATTAATTCATACGTATACTATTACGATTTACATACCCACAAAGTTTTATCAAATACTTCTATCAGACTCAAAATTTCAGGGTTAAACGAATTCATTTGTGACATAGTATACGAATACTTTTTGGAACCACTGTATATGTTATATTAATACATAATTACACTTTTAGGAAAAAAATGACTTATTGAGAAAAGAGTGAAAAATGAAACGTATATTTATTCAAAAATGATGCACTCAGGCAGCGAGCTCTAACACAAAAACGACCGATGCGGTCGTTACAGTTACAGTTACAGTTACGTCGCTTTAACCCCTTAACCCTTTGAGTACTAAAGACATATATATACGTTTTCACAAGTCTATCAATATATACGAAAAGCGTAAATATACGTCCTCTGTTATTTCTTTACTATAACACCTTTATCACTGCTTTACTGATTAATTCAACATAGAATTTATTGTTCTATGTAACATAGAAACTAAATATGCCATTATTACTTTGTCATATTATTTGTAATCCCTAAGAATGGTATCAGACTTCGGAGTACTGTTTTGGTCACTAATCAGTGGACAATTGATACGTCCATATTGACGGATTCGTCCGAGAGCGCGCCGCAGTCAAAGGGTTAATCTACGATTTACATTCGAGAATTTTGGGCCGAAAACGTAAACAAGCTCGCGCAGCTTCCAAGCCATTCGCACGACTTGTATCATACGATTGCAGATTATTAATTTTATATTACTGATTTTTGTATAAATAAACTTTTTGTAGTACTTGCATCTACCAATTATTACATCAGGTTGTAATTACTTATCAAATATTCCACAAATATTTATAACTTTAGGAGTGTGTCGTCCGTAATATTTATATTTGGCCCGATCATCGTATTACGGGTTATACCCGTAATATTTACGATTGGTCCGATCATCTACTACGGGCTATGCCCGTAGTTGTAGGTTAAGGGGTTAACACATTGCGGACCAGACATTTTATTGCTAACCGTATCCAGTGGCCGGGTATCTTTTGCGTCAAATATTTTTAAATCAGCGATGATTTATGGTTAGTAGTTAAAAATCATTGTCACGTGAAATATTTATTTTCAACAGCAACTTTAAAAGTGAATGATTCTTTAATATATTTCAATAAATAAAAATTTGTATAAACTAAAGTTTTTCAAAGTATGATATTCAATAAAACATAACTAAGTAAAGTGGAACACCACAAAGGTTGCAAACATAGCTAGTTTCATTTCTTTTTCCGTTGATTTTGTACACTTTGCAACATTTTGTCGTGAAATTTCTTGTTTTTCGAAATACTTTTCTTTCTTGTTTTTCAGGGTTTCAAATAATTAATTCACGATACAAATGATCGAAAACTTGTACGATGTCTCGTTAAGGACCTCCTACGACGCAATATGAAAGACGAGATATCTCGTCATCGGCCCCGAACGACGAAACATGTAAGACGAGATATCTCGTCAGCGGTCCCCAATGCTGAAACAGAAAAGACGAGATATCTCGTCATCCGTCCGCAATGTATTAAGAGTAACGAAAAGTAATAAAAGACGGTGTTGACCACACCCCCAACATGGCGTGATTTCTCTATGCCCCTATTTGCATAACAGTCGTTGCATTCCAACATATTGAAAGAGTGTGCGGTGTTCATAAAAGCCATAAACGTGCGTTTCCAAACGTAAACGTGAATATTATACACGCGCACGCTTTCCAACCATTTAACCTACACACATGTCTACCATGCACTTACAAGAAATTAACGCGCTGCTTAAAACGACACATCTGCAATGGGAACCGTCCTTTCGTGCCTCGATCGTGTGAGATACGGCGAATTCCTTGCAGGAAATTAGTTGCAGCGAGTAAACCATCCCCCTTTCCTCTGTGCCGTTTTAGCATCACAAACGATGCGACAGCTTCTCGTCGTCGCATAGTGCGCTTCTAGACGCGAGACCCCTTTCAAAATCACGCAAACATCATTCAGTATCGCGCGTCTACTCGTTACAACCACCCATAAACGATCATCGTGACTTCAAGGACACTCGCTAGTTGCCTCGTTCTCGTGTTCCCTTCGAATAATTATAGGAAATTCTACTTTTACTTGATTTAGTAGAGTCCAGGTGATAGGGCTGAGGTTTGAATAGGATAAAATGAAGTGA